>SKCR01044864.1:0-60645 GCA_019454045.1 Zanthoxylum bungeanum | reverse complement strand
ACTGTTTGTTCGGCTGTATATACAACGTCGAAATAAGGGTAAAATATGCATAGTGTAAGGTTTTAGGGGCCTCATGTCGTACCTTTCAATGTAATTCAGCTTCGAGAACACCCCTGAAGATTTGATCTTCTTTTTATAGTATATAGGGTTTGGTTAATAAGGAAACGATCCATTTGTTCAAGAAATTAGTTAAGAAGGAAAGTAAGGTTGTATGGAAATTGGCTTTAAATGAAATAAAGCGAATGCTTCTGCAAAACTAGAAACCTAGAGGCTCGCCGAAAAATAGTGGGAGGCAAGTATTAAATTTGCAATTTCGTTTAGATACTTGCCAATACGCGCTCATTTCATTTTTCGTCAATAAATAAATATTTATTAGTTGGACTAATATTTAATCGTTGTTTTAATTAAACAATTGGACTGTATTCAAACTACTTCAAGTTATAGTTGATTATATAATTGGATTATAATAATCAATATATTTGAATTTAAATAATCAAATTATAGTTGATTATATAGTTAGACTATAGTAATCATTATATTTAATAGTACCTAAAATCGTTGATTGGATAGTTGGACTATAGCAATCAAGATAACTGAAATATTAGTGTTTAAAACATAATCCTTGGTGAAAATGTCTTTAAACGACTTTAATTTTCAAATTGGGAATAAAACCTCAGGATAGTCCTGGGAACTGAGAAGTTATTCTATTTGATAAAGTAACATCTCGCGCCTAAGCCTGGAGTTGAGCAAATAGTAGAACATGATATATTTGGAATATTCATGTGATGATAACTTTAGTGATCAATCCTTTATGTTTAATGCAATGACACTTTAATTTCTTCGTCAGAATTAAGGATTAGATCATTGTACTATGATGATGAAATTAAAGATCTTCAAAGATCTATTCTTAAATCTTAGAAGTACAAATTGCATAAGAAGCTCATTAGCTCGTGTATGTCAGAGGGTACATCTGTTGAGCACTAGGTGTCGCAGATGATTGCTGACATCGATCAGCTAGGCTAGTTGGGCATTACCTACGTGGCCGAGACTACATAAGATTTGATCTTATAGTCTCTACCCGAAAGCTGGGGCAGGTTCATTGTGAACCAAGATAAAATTCTTGGAGAATTGAAGGCTATGCTCTATGAGGCACAGCCAGAGCTTCTAAAATGGGGCAAAGGCAAAATCATCATAGTCTTCTAGAAAGACAAATGACATATCCCAAGATGTCTGCCTAAACAGTGGCAAACGGGGTCACTGGAAGGGTGACTGTCGTATGGACAAGGCAGACATGAAGGAAGTGAAGGCGGTGCAAGGCTTCGGCTTCAAGTATGTTTTTCATAAACATGTTCACTATTAGTTTCAAAATTGGATTTTGATACTAAGTGTGGTACATATATATGTACTGATGTGCGGAATCTGCTGATTAGCAGGAGACTGACTTCAGTTGAGATTAATCTGCGAGTCGAGAACGGGACGAGAGTCGTTGTTTTAACCGTAGAGACCTAAGTTTAGGAACTACCCTTCAGGTGTGTACTTAAATTACGAAACTGTCATAATGTACCTAGTTTGACTAGAAACATTATCTCTACTGTTGGACAATTATAACCCATAGCGTCATTATTTGTACAGATCATGGTGTTGTTGTACAAATTAACTATGTGACAAAGGAGATTGCACTCTTATCATTTGTGATTAGATCACCAAGATATATAAATGATATGAGGTCCCTATGATTTGTTCCTCGACGGAGAATGATATGAGACAGTATCAGTCCACGAAGGATAAATCATTAAATATCCCTAGTCAGAGTATTATCGAGATTGGACATCGATAAATACGTAAAATACTAGTATTACACTTGTGCGCGTTGTGAGGGCACAATGACATAGTTCTCATATATTTGGGTATATGATACTCATGCAAGTGTAATAGGAGGTTTTGTTTTACCGATGGTACGGGAAACAGATTCGCTCTGGATAGACCCCTCAGAATTCCATTGGTAGTATGACTATGTGTCTATGGAAGTCCGAAATCAGGGTAGGTGTATTTGGTCTTAACCTGAGACTTGCACCGCTAATACTTACGACAATCAATATACTTTGGCTGCGGTCATCCAGGGCTTTAACAGGTCCTGTGTACGTCTATGCTGGGTATATTGAGAATCGTAGTGTGTTGGGTGTGATGTCAAGACGGAAGTATCACTTCAGTCATATGGAGATGATAGTCACGTAGGATACGGTGCTAGTACTCTTAAGTACTGCAGTCATCGGGATAAAATGACAAGGTCAGGTTTATCCGATTATAGAGACTAGTTACCAGATATCCGACATGTGCTTCTTATGGGGCAGACACAATTCCAGCCCCAGGCCTAGCACGTGATCATCCGATATTGGATAGACATATATAATACTACGTATACTACGCCTGATATAGATCCTTTATTCCTGTAAGGATATTTCTGGAGAATTGGGTAGGCATGGTGCTTTGTTAGAAGCCAACCTTGTCTTGTAAATCGGTACAAACGTAGTACGAGGTACTTACAGGTTCGGATAGTTCGACGACCGAATTTACTACCAATATATACGGGGATCTCATGGGTCGCTTCTCGAAGATTCACCGATGATGTATGACTCGCACTTTTAATTAATCTGGGATTAATTAGATGAGAGAGAAAATTAATATGGGATTAATTGCAGAGATATTTTATCTGGGATAAAATATCAATTATAGAGAGATAACGATTAATTTGGAATTAATCGGCAAATTAATATATTTGATATATTAAACGAAATTTGATTTCGACGCGGAATTAAAATTATATTTTAATTCGGGCGAACGAGTTTATTTAGAATTAATTCATTAGCGACGTGAATAGTAATTTTGCTAGGAATGATTATTTAATTAAGTCGCAACGGAAAATTCGTTAATTTGGAATTAGCGAACCCGAGCCCGGGATTATTTGCGAGCTCATTCGCATTTCGAATTCGAGTGCAGCACGTAAGTCAAATCAAGCGTCAAATCGCTAGTCGCATCAAGCGTCAAATCATTAGTCACTTTGAGTGATGTGACAACTTTTCACTTGATTTGATTGATTGATGGATTGATTGATTGAGGTTGGTGATTAGCTTTAATGGTTTGACTTTTTAAAATCCAAATTCATGCTAAATGAATTTGAAATTAACAAATGTGTATTAGATACACTTTAGGCAACCAACACTCATAATTTTCTTTTCTCTCTTTCTCTCTTCATCTCACGCCCATGGTGGGAAAAAATTTCTTCTGGTTTGGCACTGAACTGCCGTGAGCCAAAGTGAAAATGGGAAGCAAATTGTTTGATTTTTGTGGCAAAAATCAAGAGAGCTAGCACTCCGAGAGACATGCGAAGGTGATAGGGAAGTCCACCCATGAGCCGGGAATCGTTTGACGAAGCTTGGAGTTTGATTCTTGAAGCTTGAAGCCGAATTCTTGAAGGAGGAAATCAGCTAATGCCGAGCAGTTCACAGTGAGTAGAAACCGAGTTTTGTTGCCTCCCGCGTCGCTCAACTGATCAATGTGAGTATTCCGCAACTCCCTCATTGTATTCGCACTTGTTTCATGCTTGTTTAATGATCTTGGGACCTTAGCAAACACCAACAATGGTATCTTGAGCAAGGTTAAGCATGAAATTGTTTAGGGTTAAAATTTGGGTAAAAATGTGTTTGAGCATGATTTATGAAATTGGATGAATGAATATGTTTAAATGTGTTTTAATTGAGAATTGATTAGATCAATTTGTTGAAAAATTGTTTGGAACATTTTTCCCTAAATTGCTTGTGTTGGCCGAATGGTGTGGAGCCCTAATTCTTGGTGATTTTTGATTTTTTGATTCATTGGATGAGTTGGAATCAATGGGATGTTGATTTAATGTCGATTGTGAATTTAATTGGATTGAAAACGAATCGGACATAAAATTAGTCCCCATTACCGAGAGTTTTTAAGCATGTATGGGTTTAATTTTTGATCAAAATGTGTTGGACACTAATTGATGTAATTAAGCATGATTAATTAGGCTAATTTGATGTTTTGGAAATATTAATTGGGTAATTAATTGTGTTATACACTTAGTTTAATTAAATGTGAAATTGGATTTTGTAATTTAATTAAATTGGGCCTAATTTTGGAAATTGGACTTTGAAAGTTGTAAATGGGCTTATTGGGCTTGGTTGTACTAAGTTGGGTTTAGGAAAAATTGGTAGGATCCAATTAGGCCCAAAACCGTATCCATAAAGCCCAAATACGACTAATGGACCTTTAAAGTTTAATTGGGCCTAATGGGCCAAAATTGATTTATGGGCTTATGGGGTAATTCCCGTATTGGATTTTGGTTATTCGGTTTGACCCGAGTTGACCAAAAGTCCACGCCTTAAGAAATTAATTAAAAGCCCATTGGACTTTAATTGAATTGACGTTGGACGTTAATCGGGCTTTGAGACCCGTAACGATTAAATTTGGAATTTAAGTCGTATAGGTTCGTAATAACATTTAATTTGGAATTAAATAGCGAGTTAGTATTAAATACAATTGAATTGGATTTAATTATGTAGTTTAATTTAATTCGAGAATTCGTACTTTGAGTACTTATTCGCAAAACGAGTTTGACTCGAACAAAATCAAATCATTGTTTGAACATTGGATGGTCATTAATTATCAGATTAAATATTTTGATTAGATTGATTGATAACATGCTTGTGTGAATACATGGTTGCGATGCATGAATAATGTATATCGGATGGATATTAGAAGGGTTGGACAATTTTAGAAATTGTTGTAATAAATTTGATTTATTAATTGGACCTGCGTGTCCAGCCTTATCTCCTTATTCTTTGTATTCTCTTCTCACCTATTCCCCTCAATGTAAATGAGGTTTCTTTAGAAGTGTAGTGTAACGGGTAGAAGTAATACATGTGCTAGCGGGAGAGTGAAAGGGAGAGATTTGATCTAGGATCAATGTGTAAGGTATCCATCTGCATATCATTATTATTTTATATACGCGCTTTATTATGTGTTTAGAATGCATGTTAAGGGTGTATGATGATGCGACCTTAACAAAGATAATAAATTGGTTGCCAATTTGCACGCGAAAAACCCTCGCAAAATATTAATCGTCTTTCCTTCCATTGAGTGATTCTCACTCAAGATCCGAGACTGGCATTGGTTTGTTGGCCAAAGTCAAGACCTTTGTCCGTCGAGAATGTGTTTGAATCACGGAGGCTTTGTTCCATATTGATGTCTTGTCCAAGTTGTGGTTTGTTGGCCAAAGTCAAGACCACTTCTTCTCCATCGACATTGATTACGAAGCTTTCCATGGTCAATGGGTCGCGCTTAACTGGGATCACTAAGTTTGTTGTGCCAAAGCCAAGGCTTAGTTGATTCAGAGGAAAAAGGTTAGGTAATACATTGGATGTATTGGCATATATAAGATATATGTTTCGAACTTGGATGTCCCCTACTGGATCTAGGAATTGGATTGGATCCAATGATCTTAGAGATCTACCTAGTTAATTATCATACAATTTGTTGGCCAAAGTCAAGATTGTGTGATATTTAATGGGATCCTAGCCCGCTAGGAAACACGGTTTCCCGAGTACTCGACAGAGGGTTAGAGGCTCGCCGAAAAATAGTGGGAGGCAAGAATTGAATTTTCAATATTCGTTTAATTACTTGCCATACGCGCTCAATTTGATAAAATAACATATTAGGCCTAAGCCTGGAGTTAAGCAAATAGTAGCATAATCTTTGGAAGATTTATGTGATGATAACTTTAGTGCTTAATCCATTAAACTTGTCAATAGACTCCTTAATTTCTTTATCAGAACTAAGGGTTAGATCCTTAAAGTATGATATTGAAATTTAAGGATCTTCATAGATCTATATTTAGATCTTAGAAGTACTAAAATTGCAATAATTAATTCTTGGATAATTAATGACTATTCTCAAGGAGACAAAGTCAAGACTTTGCAATTAGGCAAGTAGCGCAAGGCGCACTTACTTCGATATTCTAGAGTCCCAAGGCTTGGCCAATGGCTTCTGGAATATTGAAAAAGGGCAAAGGCAAAATCATTATAATCTTCTGGGAAGATAAAGGGCATATCCCAAAATGTCTGCTTTAATTGTGGCAAACGGGATCGCGGAAGCGTGACTGCCGTTTGGACAAAGCAGACATTAAGGAATTGAAGACTGGGCAAGGCTCTGACTTCAAATATGTTTGTCAAGATTATGTTCACTACTAGTATTGAAATTGGATTTTAAATACTTAGTGTGATACATAAATACATACTGATGTTCAGAATCTGCTATGAGCAGGATACTGACTTCAGTTGAGATTTATCTGCGTATTGGAAACGGGACGAAATTCGTTGTTTTTTAACCGTAGATACCTAATTTTAGGAACTACCATCGGGTGTGTACCTAAATTTGGAAACTGTTATAATGTAACTAGTTTGACTAGAGACATTATCTCTATATCAGTGTTTAATCCGTTGCGGATTGACCTTTATATTCTGGAACACTAAAGTGTTTTACTATATAAAGATGATATTGAGATAAACACATTTGATGTGAATAACAACATTTATATTTTGAATATAAATAATATCTCAAATATATAAAATGACAAACAAAAAGCTCGAACTGATTTGTTCAGGAGAAACTAATTTGTGGCATTGTTGTCTGGGACACAATCAAACAAGATTTGTATATCCACACTTTCGAAAAGTGGGTACTAGGACTAATTTGATTCCATTCAAATAAAGTCTATGAATCTAGTTTATTGGGTAAAGTGCCTAAAACATATTTACTCGGTAAAAGTGTAAAAGCCACCTATCTGTTAGCCCTAGTTCATAGTGAAGCAAGTGGGCCCATTTCTAGCTAGGCTAGAGGTGGATATGAATATTTCGTGACCTTTACGGATATGGCATCGCGTTATGGTTATGTGTTTCTTTTGAAGAACACAAATCGGAAACTTTTATAGTTTCGACACGAAATAGAAAACAGATCGGCTAAAGTATTAAACCGTCACGGTAAGACCGTAATGGAAAATACTTAAGCAATAAGTTTCTAATATACTTGAAAGAGTATAGTATTCTTTCAAATGAGGAATCCTCCCGGAAACGTCAGTTTGACGGTGTGTCCGAACTGAGTAACCGAATTTGTTGGACATGATAAGGTTAATCATGAGTCGCTTTGAGCTACTATTCCTTCAACGGATAAGCATAACAGTGCAGAACTATTTAGAATAAGGTTCCATAAAAATCTGTTTGACAGATATCATATTAGATATGAACATGAAAGAAACTGGGCTTTCTCAATCCTGAATATTTGGGTATGCTAGGCATATGTTTGGATAATACCAAACTAAAACCCAAATTGGATAAGTGCCAATTGTAGGTTATCCTAGGGATACCAAAGTATAGTACTCATACAACTCACAAGAGAACAATGTAATTGTTGCTCACCATGCGGTTTTCCTAAGAGGAATACCGATATGCAGTGGTAAGTGGGAGGATAGTAAAACTCAATGAAAATCGGAGTAATACTGTTCAAGGCACCGAATCTTAATGAACATAAATAGTTCATCAAGGATGAAACTATTACCAATAATCTTCGAATACATCAGAACCGCGTGAGTCGGAGAGAGTCAGAAAATAACCTAGGGTATGGGTTTCTGATCTCACCTCATAAAGATGTGAATCTTCTGAGGTATACCAACTGACTACGTATGAGGAAGTGATACAAGGTATCGACTCCCTATTATGGCAAAGTGCCATGATATCCGAAATGGATTCCATGTATAACAACTAAGTTTTGATACTAGTTGATGTACCGCAAGGCGTTGTGCCTATAGGTACTATATAAGTCTTTAAAGAAGACATACATGGATGGTAACATACCAACGTATAAAGCTAGGCTTTTAACGGAAAGGTATCGTTATCAACACTGTGTTGATTACGATTCAACCTTTTACCTGTTGCCACAGTAAATCCATTTAGATAATGCTAGCTAAAGCTGCGTGTTTCATTTATGAAATATGACAGCTTTACGGGAAAATCACTTTCCTGAAAAGGAAACCTTTTGGAGGATGTTTACAACATCCTGATGGTTTTGTCGTACCATAACCAGCAAACAAGGTTTGCAGGTTATTCGATCCATGTTTGGATTGAAGCAAGCATTAGGTTCTTGGAATTATCGTTTTGATGTAATCATAATAGTTTATGATTTAATTCAAAACGAAAATGATTCTTGTGTATATAAGGAGGTTTGTGGGAGCGCACTGACAGTGGTTGTCCTATAAAATAATGATAATATGTCGTTTCTTGGAAATGATATTCCCATAAAAACTATCGGTGAAAGCTTGGCTTTCGAGAAAACTCTCCGAGAACCGTACATTGAAAAATGTACGCGACCTAGTGTCTCATACGCTTTGAACATATGGATTCACAAACAGGCCAATCCAAGTGATAGTCACTGGATTGATGTTAAGAACATCCATTAGTATCTTAGAGATTTAAGGATGTTGTCTTAATCTATGGAGAAGGAGAACTTGAAGTGATTGGGATCACTACTGCAAGTTTCCTAAACTGATAAAACGACTATAAGTCGCAAACGGTACTACAAAGTTTGAATAACGGAACAGTGAGCTGGAAATCTTCCTAGCAAGATACTGTTACCGAATAAACAACAAATGCGGGTTATTGCTGCAGCTGAGGCAGCAATAAAAGCCATTTGGGTTGATAACAAATCTAATTAGATTAGATATAATTAAGTTAGCAGCTGACCTAGGCGTCAGCACAGGCTAAAGAATTAATGGTCTCATCAACGATCCAGATACATACTTCGATATTCATCTGATTCGTTCGGATCATACATCGTGGCGATGTGATGATCGTATAAATCGCATCAAATGATAATCACGCAAATCCGCTGACAAAAGCCTTTTCTCAGCAATTTGAGCCAACCGTACATAGCCAATTTAGGCCAAGTGGGAGATTGTTGGACAATTATGACCCATAGCTTCACTATTTGTACAGATCATGGTGTTGTTGTACAAATTAACTATGTGACAAAGGAGATTGCACTCTTATCATTTGTGATTAGATCACCTAGATATATAAATGATAGGAGGTCTCTATGATTTGTTCCTAGATGGAGAATGATATGAGACAGTATCAGTCCACGAAGGATAAATCATTAAATATCCCTAGTCATAGTATTATCGAGATTGGACATCGATAAATACGTAAAAGACTAGTATTACACTTGTGCGCGTTGTGAGGGCACAACGACATAGTTATCATATATTTGGGTATAGGATACTCATGCAAGTGTAATAGGAGGTTGTGTTTTACCGATGGTACGGAAACAGCTTCGCTCTGGATAGATCCCTCGGAATTCCATTGGTAGTATGACTATGTGTCTATGGAAGTCCGAAATCAGGGTAGGTGTATTTGGCCTTAACTTGAGACTTGCACCGCTAATACTTACGACAATCAATATACTTTTGTTGTGGTCGTCCAGGGTTTTAACAGGTTCTGTGTACGCCTATGCTGGGTATATTGAGAATAGTAGTGTGTTGGGTGTGATGTCAAGATGGAAGTATCACTTCAGTCATATGGAGATTATGGTCACGTAGGATACGGTACTAGTACTCTTAATGTTGGTTTCTATGTTTAGTCCCAAGATCATAATGAAGAAAAAAATGTGAATGAATAACGAAGAAGAGTGGCGGAAACACACTTACATCGATCGGTTTAAGGATGCGTCAAACAACAAAATTTTTCCCTTCTAAGCAGTCCAAAATTCGGCCAAGGCACTCCACAATGCTCCAAGCTTTGTTTTGTCTTTCCAAGCTCTTGAATAGGTTTCCGTAATCACCTTGTATGATCCCTTGACGATTGCTAGCTCAAGGAGAATTTTTGCCACAAAAATTCTGCACTTTCTTCTCTCAAAATTCGATCTTGATAAATAAAATGGGAGAGGAAATATTTTCACAGGTTTCGGTCATTGAAAGAGAGATAAGAAGATACGTATTTGATTTACAAAATCAATTATATTTGTTTCAAAAACAATAATAATTGATATACCAAACCTTGGTTGGTAAAAGTCAATCAACATACTTTAACTTGGAGTGTTTTACACACTTTAACCAACTCACCTAAACCCATCAAGCTAAAGTGAATTAGTTGACTAGTGATGTGATGGTTGATGCGACATGTGTGCCCCACTCAATTTCGAATGCTAGTGGGCCCGTAAACACTCTCGGGCTCGGGTTCGCTAATTCCGAATTAACGAACTTCCATCGCGACGTAATTTAAATCGAATTTAATTAAATAATTATGCCTAGCAAAATTACTATTCACGTCGTTAACGAATTAATTCTAAATTAACTCGTTTGCCCGAATTAAAATCTAATTTTAATTCCGCGTCGAAATCTAATTCCGAGTAATATATCGAATATATTATTTTAATGATTAATTCCAAATTAATCTTTCTCTCTCTTCAAATAGTAATTTATCCAAGATAAAATCTCTCTGTAATTAATCCCAGATTAATTTAGCTCGAATCATACGTCATCGGTGAATCTTCGGGAAGCGACCCAAGAGATCCCTAGATATGTTGGCAGTAAATCCGTTCGTCGGACTATCCGAACACGTACATACCTCGTACTACGTTTTTACCGATTTACGAGACAAGGTTGGCTTCTAGCAAAGCGCCATGCCTACCCAATTCTCCAGAAATATTCTTACTGGAATATACGATCTTTATCAGGCATAGTATACCGTAGTATGGCGTATGCGATCCAGTATCGGATGTCACATGCAAAGCCTGGGGCTGGAATAGTGTCTGCCTCGTACGAAGCGCATATCGGATATCAAGCAAATAGTCTCTTTGAATCGGATAATCATGACCTTGTCATATTATCCCGATGGTTACAACACAATAGAGAACCAGTTCTGAATCCCTGCGTGATCATCATCTCCATATGTCTGAAATGATACTTCCGTCTTGACATCACATCCAATACACTACGATTCTCAATAAACCCAGAAAAGGCGTACACAGAACCTGTTAAAGCCCTGGACAACCAAAACCAAAGTTTACCGATTGTTGCAAGTACTAGCGATGCAAGTCTCAGGTTAAGACCAAATACACCTACCCTGAAGCGGACTCCCATAGACACATATACATACTACCAATGGGATTTTGTGGGGTCTATCCAGAGCGAAGCTGTTTTCCGTACCATCGGTAAAACACAACCTCATATCGCACTTGCATAAGTATCTTATACTTAAATATATGAGAACTATGTCGTTAGGCCCTCACAACGCGCACAAGTGCAATATTAGTCTATTCCGCATTATCGATGTCCAATCTCGATAATACTACGACTAGGGATATTTAATTATTAAACCTTTATGGATTGATATTGTCTCATATCATCTCAATCCGGAACTAATCATATGGACTTTTACCATTTATATTTCAAAGTAAATAAATTATAAAACGGTAAAAGGCAATTTCATTACTACATAGTTAATTTTGTACAAAAACACAATGTCTTTTACAAACAGTGACGCTATGGGTCATAACTGTCCAACAATCTCCCACTTGGCCTATAGCCAGTCACTCAAGCATCTAATACCTGAACTATGTACATGTCGCTCAAACTTTTGCTGAGGAATATCTTTCGTCAGCGGATCTGCCATGTTGTCATCTTCTCGACCTTCACATTGCCACGATGTATGATCTCATAAATCAGATGGAAACGTCGAAGAACATGCTTGGATTGTTGATGAGACCGCGGTTCCTTAGCCTGCGCTATAGCTTCATTATTGTCATAATACAATAGAACGGGCTCAGCTACTAACGAAACTACTCCTAATCCAATTAGGAATTTTTGGATCCAAACTGCTTCCTTTGCTGCTTCAGCTACAGCAATGTACTCCGCTTCTGTTGTTGAATCGGAAACAGTCTCTTGCTTGGAAGATTTCCAGCTCACTGCTCCTTTATTCAAACAAAATGTGTACCCAGATTGCGACTTGCAGTCGTCTTTGTCGGTTTGGAAACTTGCATCGGTATACCCAGTTACCTCAAGTTCTCAATCTCCATAGATTAAGAAAGCATCCTTAGTTCGTCTAAGATACTTAAGGATGTTCTTAACCGCCATCCAGTGATCTTCACCTAGATCGGCCTGATAGCGACTACACATGCTCAAAGCATATGAGACATCAGGTCGCGTACATATCATGGCATACATGATCGATCCGATTGCCGAGGCGAACGGTATCTGACTCATGTTGTCTCTCTCATTTTGAGTTTTAGGACACATGACCTTAGATAGATAGACGCCATGTGACACTGGCAACAGTCCTCTCTTGGACTGATCCATGTTGAATCACTTCAACACTTTGTCAATGTACGTGCTCTGGGAGAGTCCAAGCAGCTTTCTAGATCTATCCCGGTAGATCTTTATTCCCAGAATAAAGGCTGCTTCTCCCAGATCTTTCATGGATAATTTCAATGAAAGCCAAGCTTTCACCGACGTTAGCATGGGAATGTCATTTCCTATAAGCAATACATCGTCAACATAAAGGACAATAAAAGTCAGTGCTCTCCCACTAACCTTCTTGTATACACAAGGATCATCTTCCTTTTGAATGAAATCATATTCTTTTATGATCTCATCAAAATGTTGGTTCCATGACCGCGATGCTTACTTTAGTCCATAAATGGACCAATTTAACTTACAAACCTTGTTTGCAAGTATAGGCACGATAAAACCATCGGGCTGTTGCATATAAATATCCTCCAAAAGGTTTCCGTTAAGGAAAACGGTTTTAACGTCCATCAGCCATATCTCGTAATCGAAATATGCAGCAATAGCAAGCATTATCTGAATGGATTTAATCATGGCAACAGGTGAGAAAGTTTCGTCGTAATCGACACCATGTCATTGACGATACCCCTTCGCTACAAGCCTATCTTTGTACGTTTGTACGTTGCCATCCATGTCGGTCTTCTTCTTGAAGACCCATTTGCAACCAATGGGCTTTACGCCTTCCGGTGCATCAACAAGTGTCCAAACTTAGTTGGTGTACATGGAATTCATTTCGGATTTCATGGCTTCTTGCCATAATGCGGAATCGATATTTTGTATCGCTTCCTCATATGTAGTCGGTTCCTTATCTTCAATGAGATTAATATCTACATGAGGTGAGATCAGAAACCCATACCTCTCAGGTTGTTTCCCGACTCTCTCCGACCTACACGATCCTTGTGTAATAGAAGATTGTGGTACAGTCTCATCCTGGATGGACTGTTCTTGTTCCGTTGAGGATTCTATGCCAGGAATAGTATCACTCCGATTTTCATCGAGTTCTACTTTCCTCCCTCCCAACCACTGCATTTAGGAATTCCTTCTCAAGGAAAACCGCATGTAGAGCAACAAATACTTTGTTCTCTCGTGGGTGATAGAAGTAATATCCTTTGGTTTCCCTAGGATATCCTACGAAAAGGCATTTATCCGATTTGGGCTCAAGTTTGGTACCTTCCAAACGTTTGACGTATGCCCAGCATCCCCAAATCTTCAAGAATGAGAAACCCGGTTTCTTTCCTGTCCATATCTCATATGGTGTCTATTGTACAGACTTTGATGGAACCTTATTCAAAATAAGAATTGCATTGTTTAATGCATATCCCCAGAAGGAAACAGGTAGCTCAGTGCGACTCATCATAGACCTAACCATGTCCAACAAAGTTCGGTTTCTCCGTTCGGATACACCGTTTAATTGCGGTGTTCCAAGAGGAGTCGACTGTGAAAGAATACCATATTCTTTCAAGTAATCTAGAAACTCATTGCTCAAGTATTCGCCACCACGGTCCGACCGTAATGTCTTTATACTCTTGCCGGTCTGTTTTTCAACTTCGTGTCGAAACTCTTTGAATTTCTCAAAATTTTCCGACTTGTGTCTCATAAGATACACATAACCATAACGTGATGCATCATCCGTAAAAGTTACGAAGTATTCATATCCACCTCTAGCCTTGCTAGACATAGGCCCACATATGTCACTATGAACGAGGGCTAACAGTTCAGTGGCACGTTCACCTTTACCGCTAAAAGGTGATTTAGGCATTTTACCTAATAAGCAAGATTCGCAGACGTCATATGAATTTGGATCAAATTCGTCCAAGTACCCACTCTTCGAAAGTGTGGATATGCTAGTCTTATTTATGTGTCCCAGATGACAGTGCCACATATAAGTTTCATCTTTGTTACTCATTTTGAGCCTTTTGTTTGTTATATTATATGTTGGAGATAAATTTATATTCAAAATATAAAGACCATTATTTGCAACAGCAGTGCAAATTTCTACATCATTTTTATATAAGTAACACCCAGTGTTCCAAAATACAAAAGTATACCCACATTGGGTTAACATAGATACAGAAATAATATTCCTAGTCAAAGTACGTACATAATAACAGTCATTAAGTTCAAGTACATGCCCCGATGGCAATTCTAAAACAAAAGTGCCAACGGCCAAAACGGCAACTGGTGCCCCATTTCCAACGCGTAGATCAATCTCCCCTGAGGCCAGTCTCCTACTAATCCGCAGATCATGCACATCAGTACATATGTGAGTACCACAACCAGAATCAAAAATCCAATTTTTAAAACTAGAAGTAGTCATGTTTATTTCAATAACAAACATACTTGAAGCCGGTGCCGTGCCCGCTTTTATCTCCTTCTGGAGCGCCTTGTACTCGCGGCAGTCATGCTTCCAGTGACCCTGCTTGCCGCACTGTAGGCAAACATCCTGAGATTTGTCCTTAGGCTTCCCAAAAGCCTTTGATGATTTGGCCTTGCCATTTCTTTTATGCTTCTTCTTCTTCACACCTCCAGTCGCCTTGGGCCCAGCCCTCGGTGTCTGAGATGTCGAAGCAAAGTGCACCTCGCGCCTGTTGCCCTTAAGCATCTCCTTTTCAGCTTCCTTGAGAATTGACAACAACTCTCCAAGAGTATCATCAGTGTTCATCAGGTTATAGCTTATGATGAATTGTTTCCAAGTGTCGGAGAGAGATTACAAGATCATATCTATGGTAATCTCAGCCTCTAAGAATATCCCCATCTTAGCCAGCTCATCTATGTCAGCAATCATCTGTACCACATAGGATTCAACAGACAGGCCTTCTGACATACGTGAATGGAAGAGCTTTTTCACTAACTCATATCTCTGTGACCTTCGATTAGATCGGTGAAGATCGTGCAACCTCGCCAACATGTTATAGGGATCTAAGTCCCTGTTCTGTCGATGGAAATGTTGAGACATAGCAGCAAGCATAATTGACTGAGCAGTTTCACAATCATCGTTGTGAGTCTTCCAAAGCTCCAGCTCAAATAGCTCATTAGGTTTGGGCTTAGGCCCAAGAGGTCTCTGCATAGTATATAGCAGCCTCTCGGCTCCAAGGACAATCCTCATATTCATTTCCCAATCGGCAAAGTTCGTGCCCTTGAAGACATTTTCGCCCATGATAATGTCTCGGATATTTCCCTTTCCAGTCATCTTGATTACAATAGTCTAACTATCTAATCAATGATATATGGGTACAGTCTAACTGTTACAAGAAAAATAACATTATATTAGTCCAACTAATAAAATAATTTTGACGAAATAATTTGAAAGCGCGTAAAGCTAAGTATCTGAATGAAATTGCAAATTCAATACTAGCCTCCCACTATTTTTCGGCGAGCCTCTAACCCTCTGTCGAGTACTCGAGAAACCCAGTTTCCTAGTGGGCTAGGATCCCGTTAAATAACACACAACCTTGACTTTTGCCAACAAGCTGTATGGTATTTAACTAGGTAGATCTCGAAGATCAATTGGATCTAATCCAATTCCTAGATCTGGTAGGTGGACATCCAAGTCTGAAATATATATACAATATATATGTCAATATATCCAATATATTTTCCTAACATTTTTCCTCTGAATCAACTAAGTCTTGGCTTTGGCACAACAAGCTTAATGATTCCAGTTAAGCGGGACCCATCGACATGGAAAGTTTCGTAATCAATGTCGATGGACAAGAAGTGATCTTGACTTTGGCCAACAAATCACGACTTGGACAAGACACCGATATAAAACAAAACTCTCTTGATTCAAACACATCCACAATTGACAAAGGTCTTGACTTTAGCCAATAAACCAATGCCAACTTTGGATCTTGAGTAAGAATCACTCAACGGAAGGAAAAACGCTTAATATGATTTTGAGGGTTTTTCACGTAAATTGGCAACCAATTTATTATCTTTGTTAAGGTCTCATCATACACCCTTAACCATGCTTCAAAAACATCATAAGGCGCTAAAGTAAATTAATAACGATATGCGGATGGATATTTAAACAGATTGCTCCTAAAACAAATCACTCACTTTCCTCTCCCCGGCTAGCACTATTCTACTTCTACCCAATTACATAATACAATAATAGAAACCTCATTACATTGAGGGGAATTAGGTGAGAAGAGAATACAAAGAGATAATAAGAGATAAGGCTGGACACGCAGGTCCAATTTATAAATTCCAAATTTACAATAATTTCCAAAATCACCATTTCCCTTCTAATATCCATCTGATATACGTTATTCATTCAACACATCCATATATTCATTCATAGCATGCATTACAACCAATCTAATCCAATTAATTAGTCTTTAATTATGTGACCATCCAATGTTCAAACAATGATTTGATTTTGCGCGAGTCCAACTCGTTTGAGAATAAGTACTCAAAGTACGAATTCTTGAATTATATCGAACTACTCGTTAAATCTAATTTAAGTCGTATTCAATACTAATTCTATTATTTAATTCAAAATTAAATATTTACACTTTTAATGCGCTTTAACTACTTAGATTCCAAATCTAATCCTATCGGGTCTCAAAGCCCAACTAACATCCAATGTTCGTTTAATTAAAGTCCGATGGGCTTTCAATTGATTTCATAAGGCATGGGCTTTGGTCAATACGGGTCAAACCCAATTACCAAGCCCAAGTAAGGAATCACCCTCATTTGCCATAAAACCAATATCAAGCCCATAAGGCCCAATTAAACTTTAAAGCCCATTAACCAAATTTTAAAAAATTCCAAATTTTATAACTTAGTTAATTAAAGTGTAATACATCAATTAATTAACTAAATCAATATTTCCAAAATACAATTTACCAATTAATTATGTATCTAATTGTTCAATTATTGTCCAACAATTTTTGAATCAAAAAATCAAGTCCATACATGCCATATTGCTCTCGGCCAAGGTAAGCTTTTAAGTCCGATTTCGTATTTCAATCCGATCGAATTACAAATCGACTTTTCTTTCGTTTCAACTCATCCAATGATCATCAAAACAAAATTTTCCAAGAGCCTAGGGAACATAAAGCATTCGGCCAAGCCATAAGGTGGAGCAAATTTTGATCCAATCACAATTTACTGAAATTGATCCAATCACATCTCATTTCATCAACATACAAGCATACTCAACCATTCAATTTAATCAAATCATGCTCACATGGATTTTCCCCAAATTTTACCCTAATACATTTCATGCTCATTATAGGCTCAATGATACCATTGTTGGTTTCTATGATTAGTCTCAAGATTATAATGAACAAAGAAATGCGAATGAATAACGAAGAAGAGTGGCGGAAACACACTTACATCGATCGGTTTAAGGATGCGTCAAACAACAAAATTTTTCCCTTCCAAGCAGTCCAAGATTCGGCCAAGGCAGTCCACAATACTCCAAGCTTTGTTTTGTCTTTCCAAGCTCTTGAATAGGTTTCCCTAATCACCTTGTATGATCCCTTGAAGAGTGCTAGCTCAAGGAGAATTTTTGCCACAAAAATTCTGCACTTTCTTCTCTCAAAATTCGGTCTTGATGAAGAAAATGGGAGAGGAAATATTTTCACAAGTTTCGGTCATTGAAGGAGAGATAACAAGATATGTATTTGATTTATAAAATCAATTATATGTGTTTCAAAAACAATAATAATTGATATACCAAACCTTGGTTGGTAAAAGTCAATCAACATACTTTAACTTGGAGTGTTTTACACACTTTAACCAACTCACCTAAACCCATCAAGCTAAAGTGAATTAGTTGACTAGTGATGTGATGGTTGATGTGACATATGGGCCCCACTCGATTCCGAATGCGAGTGGGCCCGTAAACACTCTCGGGCTCGGGTTCTCTAATTCCGAATTAACGAACTTCCATCGCGACATAATTTAAATTGAATTTAATTAAATAATTATGCCTAGAAAATTACTATTCTCGTCGCTAACGAATTAATTCTAAATTAACTCGTTTGCTCGAATTAAAATCTAATTTTAATTCCGCGTCGAAATCTAATTCCGAGTAATATATCGAATATATTATTTTAATGATTAATTCCAAATTAATCTTTCTCTCTCTTCAAATAGTACTTTATCCAAGATAAAGTCTCTTCGCAATTAATCCCAGATTAATTTAGCTCGAATCATACGTCATCGGTGAATCTTCGGGAAGCGACCCAAGAGATCCCTCGATATGTTGGCAGTAAATCCGGTCATCGGACTATCCGAACACGTACGTACCTCGTACTACATTTTTACCGATTTACGAGACAAGGTTGGCTTCTAGCAAAGCGCCATGCCTACCCAATTCTCCAGAAATATTCGTACTGGAATATATGATCTTTATCAGGTGTAGTATACCGTAGTATTGCATATTGCGATCCAGTATCGGATGTCACGTGCAAGGCCTGGGGCTGGAATAGTGTCTGCCTCGTACGAAGCACATATCGGATATCAAGCAAATAGTCTCTTTGAATCGGATAATCATGACCTTGTCATATTATCCCGATGGTTGCAACACAATAGAGAACCAGTTCTGAATCCCTGCGTGATCACCATCTCCATATGTCTGAAGTGATACTTCTGTCTTGACTTCACATCCAATACACTACGATTCTCAATAAACCTAGAAAAGGCGTACACAGAACCTGTTAAAGCCCTGGACAACCAAAACCAAAGTTTACCGATTGTCTCAAGTACTAGCGATGCAAATCTCAGGTTAAGACCAAATAAACCTACCCTGAAGTAGACTCCCATAGACACATATACATACTACCAATGGGATTCCGCGGGGTCTATCCAGAGCGATGTTGTTTTCCGTACCATCGGTAAAACACAACCTCCTATCGCACTTGCATAAGTATCCTATACTTAAATATATGAGAACTATGTTGTTATGCCCTCACAACGCGCACAAGTGTAATACTAGTCTATTCCACATTATCGATGTCCAATCTCGATAATACTATGACTATGGATATTTAATGATTAAACCTTTATGGATTGATACTGTCTCATATCATCTCAATCCGGAACTAATCATATGGACTTTTACCATTTATAGTTAATTTTGTACAAAAACACAATGTCTTTTACAAACAGTGACGCTATGGGTCATAACTGTCCAACACTTAAGTACTGCAGTCATCGGGATAAAATGACAAGGTCAGGTTTATCCGATTATAGAGACTAGTTACCAGACATCTGACATGTGCTTCGTACGGGGCAGACACAATTCCAGCCTCGGGCCTAGCACGTGATCATCCGATACTGGATAGACATACACAATACTACGTATACTACGCCTGATATAGATCCTTTATCCTGTAAGGATATTTCTGGAGAATTGGGTAGGAATGGCGATTTGCTAGAAGCCAACCTTGTCTTCTAAATCGGTACAAACGTAGTACGAAGTACTTACGTGTTCGGATAGTCCGACGACCGAATTTACTACCAACATATCCGGGGATCTCATGGGTCGCTTCCCGAAGATTCACCGATGACGTATGACTCGCACTTTTAATTAATCTGGGATTAATTAGATGAGAGAGAAAATTAATCTGGAATTAATTGCGGAGATATTTTATCTGGGATAAAATATCAATTAAAGACAGATAACGATTAATTTGGAATTAATCGGCAAATTAATATATTCGATATATTAAACGAAATTGGAATTCGACGCAGAATTAAAATTAGATTTTAATTCGGGCGAACGAGTTAATTTAGAATTAATTCGTTAGCGACGTGAATAGTAATTATGCTTGGCATGATTATTTAATTAAATTAGATTTAATTACGTCACAACGGAAAATTCGTTAATTTGGAATTAGCGAACCCGAGACCAGGATTATTTACGAGCGCATTCGCATTTCGAATTCGATTGATTGATTGATGTTGGTGGTTGATTTGATTGATTGATTGATGTTGGTGGTTGGCTTTAATGGTTTGACTTTTGAAAAGCCAAATTCATGCTAAATGAATTTGAAATTAACAAATGTGTATAGATACACTTTAGGCAACCAACACTCATAATTTTGTTTTCTCTCTTTCTCTCTTCATCTCACGCCCATGGTGGGCAAATTTTTCTTCTGGTTTGGCAGTGAACTGCCGTGAGCCAAAGTGAAAATGGGAAGCAAAGTGTTTGATTTTTGTGGCAAAAATCAAGAGAGTTAGCACTCCGAGAGACATGCGAAGGTGATAGGGAAGTCCACCCATGAGCCGGGAATCGTTTGATGAAGCTTGGAGCTTGATTCTTGAAGCTTGAACCTGAATTCTTGGAGGAGGAAATCAGCCACTGCCGAGCAGTTCACAGTGAGCAGAAACCGAGTTTTGTTGCCTCCCGCGTCGCTCAACCGATCGATGTGAGTATTCCGCAACTCCCTCGTTGTATTCGCACTTGTTTCATGCTTGTTTAATGATCTTGGGACCTTAGCAAACACCAACATCTATACCAGAGTATAATCTGTTGCAGATATACCTTTATATTCTAGAACACTAAAGTGTTTTATTTTTTAAAGATGATATTGAGATAAACACATTAGATGTGAATAACAGTATTTATATTTTGAATATAAATGAATCTCAAACATATAACATGACAAACAAATAGCTCAAACTAATTTAAATATGAGATGTATTTGTGGCATTGTTGTCTTGGACACATTAAACAAGACTCGTATATCCACACTTTTGAAGTGTGGAAACTAGGACGGATTTGATTCTATTCAAATGATGTCTACGAATCTATTTTATTAGGCAAAGTGCCTAAAACACTTTTTACTTGGTAAAAGTACAAGTGCCACCGATCTGTTAGCCATCGTTCACAGTGACGTAAGTGCGCCCATATCTAGCTGGGCTAGAGGTGGATATGAATACTTCGTAACCTTTACGAATGTGGCATCGCGTTATGGTTATGTGTTTCTTTTGAAACACGAATCGGAAACTTTTGATAAATTCAAAGAGTTTCGACACGAAATAGACAGACATATCGGCTAGTGTATTAATACATCACGATTGGACTGTGATGGAAAATACTTAAGCAATAAGTTTCTCAATTACTTGAAAGAGTATAGTATTCTTTCAATGTGGACTCTCCCGGAACACCTCAATTTGACATTGTGTCCGAACTGAGAAACCAAACCTTGTTAGACATAGTAAAGTTAATTATAAGTCGCTCTGAGCTACCATTTTCCTTTTAGGGATACGCATTAATCAGTGCAAAACTTATTTTGAATAAGATTCCATAAAAATCTGTTTGACAGACTTCATATTAGATATGAACATGAAAGAAATCGGGATTTCTCATTCCTGAAGATTTGGGAATGGTAGGCATATGTTTGGATAATACCAAACTATAAACCCAAATCAGATAAGTGCCTAATTTGTAGGTTATCCTAGGGTAACAAAAGTATAGTACTTATACAACTCACTAGAGACAATGTAATTGTTGCTCGCCATGCGGTTTTCCTCAGAGGAATACCTATATGCAGTGGTAAGTGGGAGGAAAGTAAAACTCGATGAAAATCGGAGTAATATTGTTCCAGGCACCGATTCCTTAATGGAACACAAATAGTTCATCAGGGATAAAACTATACCAATAATCTTCGAATACACAAGAACTGCGTAAGTCGTAGAGAGTCAGAAAACAACTTGGGCGGTATGGTTTCTGATCTCACCTCATGAAGATGTCAATCTCATTGAGGAACACGAACTAACTTCGTATGAGGAAGTGATACAAGGTATCGACTCCCAATTATGGCAAAGTGCCATGATATCCGAAATGGATTCCATGTATACCAACCAAGTTTGGACACTAGTTGATGTACCGCAAGGCATTATGCCTATTGGTACTATATATGTCTTCAAGGAAGACATACATGGAAGGCAACATACCAACGTACAAAGCTAAGCTTGTAACGAAAAGGTATCGTTATCAACATTGTGTCGATTACGACGAAACCTTTTAGTCATTGCCATGATTAAATGCATTTGGATAATGCTTGCTAATGCTGCATGTTTCATTTATGAAATATGGCAACTGAACGTCAAAATCGCTTTCCTTAAACGGAAACCTTTTGGAGGATGTTTACAACATCCTGACGGTTTTGTCACAGCAAAACGAGCAAACAAGGTTTGCAAGCTAAAATCGATCCATTTATGGATTGAAGCAAGCATTGCGTTCTTGGAACTATCATTTTGATGTAATCATAATGGTATATGAGTTAATTCAAAATGAAAATGATTCTTGTGTATATTATAAGGTTAGTGGGAGCGTACTGATAGTGAATTTCCTACGTAATGATGATATATCATTTCTTGGAAATGACATTCCCATAATAAAAATCGGTGAAAGCTTTGCTTTCATGAAAATTCTCCGTAGAATTCTTGGGAGAGACAACCTTTATTCTAAGAAATAAGGATCTACTGGGATAGATCTAAAAGTTGTTGACACTCTCCGAGTACTCGTACATTGAAATATATGTACACGACCTGGTGTCTCATATGCTTTGAGCATATTGAGTCACAATCAGGCTAATCCAAGTGATAGTCACTGGATTGATGTTAAGAACATCTTTAAGTATCTTAGATGATCTAAGGATGCTTTCTTATACTATGGAGAATGAGAACTTGAAGTGATTGGGTTCACCGTTGCAAGTTTCCTAACCGATAAAAACGACTATAAGTCGAAAAATGATACTATATAGTTTGAATAACGGAATAGTGAGCTGGAAATCTTCCAAGCAAGATACTGTTGCCGAATAAACAAAAAAAGCGGAATATTGATGCAGCTGAGGCAGCAATGAAGCCATTTGGATCTTAATAATCCTAATTAGACTAGGAGTAGTTCTGTTAGCAGCTGAGCTAGGCTACAGCACAGGCTAAAGAATTATTGGTCTCATCAACGATCCAAGTATATACTTCAACTATTCATCTGATTCGTTCGGATCATACATCGTGGCGATGTGATGATCGAATAAATCGCATCAGATGATGACTTTGCAAATCCGCTGACGAAAGCATTTTCTCAGCAGAAGTTTGAGCGAACCGTACATAGTTCAGGTGTAGGACACTTGAGTGGTTGGCTATAGGCCAAGTGGGAGATTGTTGGACAATTATGACCCATAACATCACTATTTGTACATATCATGGTGTTGTTGTACAAATTAACTATGTGACAAAGGAAATTACTCTTTTATCATTTGTAATTAGATTACCGGGATATATAAATGATAAAAGTCCATATGATTAGTTCCGGATTGATAAGATATGAGACAGTATCAATCCATGAAGGTTTAATCATTAAAACATCCATAGTCGTAGTATTATCGAGATTGGACATCGATAATGCAGAATAGACTAGTATTGCACTTGTGCGCGTTGTGGGAGCATAACGACATAGTTCTCATATATTTGGGTATTGGATACTCATGCAAGTGTAATAGGAGGTTGTGTTTACCGATGGTACGGAAACAGCTTCGCTCTAGATAGAGCCCTCGGAATCCCATTGGTAGTATGACTGTGTGTCTATGGGAGTCCGAATCAGGGTAGGTGTATTTGGTCTTAACTTGAGACTTGCACCGCTAATACTTGCGACAATCAATATACTTTGGTTTTGGTCATCCAGGGCTTTAACTGGTTATGTGTACGCCTTTTCTGGGTATATTGAGAATCGTAGTGTATTGGGTGTGATGTCAAGATGGAAGTATCACTCCAGTCATAGTGGAGATGATGGTCACGTATGATACGGAACTGGTGCTCTTATATGCTGCAGCTATCGAGATAATATGACAAGGTCATAGTTATCCTATTATAGAGACTAGTTACCAGAGATCCGATATGTTCTTCGTACGGGGTAGACACAATTCCAGCCCCAGGCCTAGCACGTGACATCTGATACTGGATCGAAATACGCAATACTATGTACACTACGCCTGATATAGATTATATATTCCTTTAAGAATATTTCTGGAGAATTGGGTAGGCACGGTGCTTTGCTAGAAGACAATCATGTCTTGTAAATCGGTAAAAACGTAGTACTAGGTACGTACGTGTTCGGATAGTCCGACGACCGGATTTACTGCCAACATATCCGGGCATCTCACGGGTCGCTTCCCGAAGATTCACCGATGACATATGACTCGCACATAATTAATCTAGGATTAATTAAGAGAGAGAAAATTAATCTGGGATTAATTACGGAGATATTTTATCTGGGATAAAATACTATTTAAGAGAGAGAATGATTAATTTGGAATTAATCAATAAATTAATATATTTGATATATTAAATGAAATTAGATTTTGACGCGGAATTAAAATTAGATTTTAATTCGGGCGAACGACTTAATTTAGAATTAATTCGCTAGCGACGTGAATAGTAATTTTGCTAGGCATAATTATTTAATTAAATTTGATTTAATTTAATTACGTCGCAACGAAAAATTCGTTAATTCGGAATTAGCGAACCCAAGCCCGGGAGTGTTTGCGGGCCCACTCGTATTTCGAATTAAGTGGGGCCCACAAGTCACATCACGCGTCACATCATTAGTCATTCCTGTGATGGAAGTCACATAACTTTGAGTGATGTGATGGTTGTCACTTGTGATTGATGGTGGTGGTTGGAAGGCTTAATTGCCTTGTACCTTTTTTGGAAAAATGGGATTTGGTATTTGTTTTTGAAAATCAAAAACACAACACACATTACCATCTTCTCTCTCTCTCTCTCACCATTTTCGGCCAAGGGCCAAAATTTTCTCTCTTTCTCCTACAATGCCGAGAGCAACAAGCTGAAGAATAGGAGAATTTTGTTGCAATTTTCTCCAATGCTAGCACATAAAGGGTCATCCAAAGGTGATAGGGAAACAAACCCTTGAGCATGGAATCCACACACAAAGCTTGGAGCTTGGAGATCATTTCCATGGAGGTTGACCGAAAATCAAAGGAGCACAAAGAGGGCTTGGCCGAGAGCTTCCATGGAGGAGGAAATTTTTGTGTTCTTCGCATCGCAAATACGTTCATTGTAAGTATGATTCCGCCATACTTCTTTATTGTATTCACATTATTTTCATTGCTTGAATGATCTTGGGACTATATAGAAACCCAACAGTGCAGCTGTATCTTGGAAATCCTCAAGGCAAACATGCATTACTCTGTCTATTATGGAATATGAGTTCATAACATTAGAAAAAGTTGAAAATGAAACAGAGTGGCTTCGAAACTTCCGATAAGGTATTCCAAACTGGCCAAAATCGGTGCCAGCTATAAGCATACATTGTGATAGTCAATCGGGTATTAAGAGCCCAAAATAAAATGTTCGTTACATATATCGAAGACATAATACCATAAGGAAACTACTTTCTAGCGGTATAATCTCAATAAATTATATCATATCAAAGTAAAACCTAGCAGATCCAATTAAAAAAGGTTTACCTCGAAAGCCAATTGAGAAGTCATTGAGGAGAATGTGATTGAAGCTTGTAAATTAAGAAATGTCATTATTGAAACCTAACCTAGCTAACTAGAGATTCCAAGATATAGGTTCAAAAAGATCAACTGAAACCAAGCACTGTAGAGTTAATACTCTTTCCTATTCATACAATAAGGTGGAGTGTTGTCTGTCAAGGTTATGATATGTTAATGATTTTAATGATTACTCTATTTGAAGAAAAGTTCTAATACGGGTAAATACATAATACCATTTACGGTAGATCACCTATTTAAGTGTGAAGTGAGGTTGCTTCTGTGAAAATTTTAAAGGCTGAATTCTTTAATAGCACTTAAAAATTTAGGAATTGTTCAAGGCTAAAATAAATACAACCATAAGAACCAAAATTGATCGGGAAGAAGCAATGTGATAATCATTGTCTAGGATTACACAAATAGCGAAACAGTTCAAGACTATAGTTATTGGGTTGCCAAGTAAATCCGATGGTTTTTTAAATGGAAGGTTCAAGGCCAAAAGCTATCTATCTCGATGCAATAACTATTCAAAGAAACTCTCTCAAGTATCTACAAAATTATATTAATTATTTTTCAATTTTGAAAATTGTGGAGGATTGTTAAAATATTTCCAAAATATAAAAAAAGACACATTAATTAATAGGTATCTTATTATAAAGACATATCATTTTAATTTGTGCTTTTTGGAAAAGACACTAATGAAATGGCATATTTAAAAAATATAACCCTTTAGAAGATTATAACCACAAATATAAAGATATCTCTTCATTGACAATCATTCATCTCCTTATAAAGACCCCATTATTTTTTATTATGCATTGGAAAAATTAATTCTTTACTATAAAAAAATAGAGAGTTAAAAGTTCATTTAAACATTTTGATTCACATTCAACAAAAGAAAGTGTTCATTCAAATTTGGTTCATTGTTATTCTTGTTAGGGGCCGATATATAAATTTTTAAATAATCTGGGGCTAAAATATCAATTTCAAATACTTCAGGGGGTTCAATGAAATTTACCAAGTATTATGACTTGTCTGACATGTGGCCACTGACGTGGAAAAAGTGGGACCGGATGCCGATGTGGCTGATGATGTGGCGTTATCGTGGCACTGACGTAGCACTGACTATGTGCTGACTGTGAGCTGACGTGGTGCTGATATGGTTGTCTTCAACCTACAGCAGGCGCGTGTGGTGCGTGGACGCGTGAGCAACTCCTCCACTGAGGCGTGCAGGCATGTGATGCTACCCTAGACCTCCGTTCGATCACCGGAAAATACCACTGTGCTCGTCTCGACGTGAACAAGCTGATGGTATGCTCAAAAATGATTTTTGATAATTTTCCCGAAACCCGAATTTTCCGAACCGAATTCCGTTCTTCGGTTTTACGACCCCAATGTATAACCAAAGTCCTGATACCACTTGTTGTGATTCTCTGATCACTGAATAGTGTTTATGAGGAAAAAATGAATTCTATTACTATAAGAATAGAATTTACAGGTATTAAAAACTTTACAAAAAATTCCACACTCTCTACACTCTCAAAGTTTTCTTCACTTAAAGTTTTATTTTAAAAATGTGCATTTTTAGAAATAAATTCACAATAGCAGGAGACCGTTTATGTAATAGCTGTGCATTTTTAAAAATGAGTCATTCAATTTGAGCAATCTATAGTGGTATTATTTCTAAAAGAGAGTCGTGTATTTAAAGATTAGCAAAAGGTAGTAAATTTAATAATTTCATTCATTAATATACTCAAAAATTATAAAATTGTATTAAAATTGAATATATGATTAAAAGTGTGTTCTATATATGATATAAAATAAACAAATATTTTTTACAATTTTAATACATTTTGTATTCTTTTAAATAAATTAATGAATAAAATTTTAAAATTTATATATTTTTAATAAAATACTGAGTAATCATCTATCAAAGTGGATTTGACAATGAAACGCACTAATTAACCATAGGAATAACTTTATCTATCGACTTTCGTGCAATTCACTTCAATACATTCAGAACAGAACCCCGAGACCGAGTCCAAAATTCCATCATAATTTCGCTTAAATATTTACTTGTAATACAAAGGAGCGGCACTACACTTCATCTTACTTGACACATGTTGTTTATTATTATTTATTATACGCGGCAGCGACAGCCCCGTTGTTGCGCAACACGGTTACAGTGCTTGCAACATTATCCTATTTTGCTGAAAAACACAAATTCCTTGTATTTATCACGTGCGTTATCTCCGGTGCACACTCTACTCTAAAATTCACTTGAGGATTTTTATATAAGACGATGTTGGGGATTGATTTTAATCTTTTCTTTGTCGACTTTGTAATTAGAGTAATGTTAAAGCCACATAAAATAAATAAATAAATAAATAATCATATGAATTATATAAATTACAAACCAATTTCAAGTTTATTTTTTAATGGGGTATATAAATTCAATCCATCCATCATCAATGGAAGATCTTTTTACAACAAATGAAGTAGATAGTGAGAAGTCTAAACACAAGGTTATAATTTATTTTGATTAAATTAAGTCTAATTAAAATGATTGATATAAGCGGCAAGGCTTTAAAAAGGTGGGAGTTTGTTCTTGTTTCCACTTTCCTCAAATTAGAATGGAAAAATGATTGATGCTTTAATTTTTTATTTTTTATTTTTGATCGATTTTGCATTTACTTGTCACTAATATAATCGAATTTTGTCATAATGGGCACAACCCAGTGGTTTGAGCTTGGGACAACACCGAATTTTATCCACAAGGGGCACAACCCAACGGTTCAAATCCTGGGTAGCATTCTTGTAAGAGTCTGGGACAATACTGATTTACTCACACATCAATTAAATGACGTGGGGTTTCCCGATATTCCAAATATATATATATATATAGGGGTGTTCACGGGTCAGGTCGGGTTTTTTAAAATTTTGTGAGACCCAATCGGGTCTGGTCACTCGAAGGTCAGGTCGCGGATCGGGTCGCGCAAAGGTGAAACCCAATCGGGTCATCGGGTCGACAGGAAAAATAAACTTTTTTAATGAATAATTATTTTGAAATATTAATATTAGTTATTTTATGTCCCAAAAATTATCATATATATAAAGTTTTAATACAACAAAAATAATAAACAAATGAAATAAAAGTAAAAATGTTAAAAAATAATAATAAATTTTTAGAAAAATAATAAAATTTTAGAAAAATAATAAAAATACTATAGGGTCAAGTCGGGTATTAGTATCAAACCCGTTGCCTAACCCGAAAATTTCGGATCGGGTGGAAAATTTACATATTTTTCAAACCCGCGGGGGTCGGATCGGGTCACGTCGAGTTGGGTCGCAAATTGACCCGACCCTATGAACATCCCTATTGGATTTTTTTTTTTTATTATTTTATTTGGGCGAGTGTCTCACTTTTGCTATTGCCGCAGTAATTCCATTTCTCCCCATATTTTTGTTTGGCACCATACTGGAATAAACATTTCGAGAATTAATCTTTTACAAATATGACAAAATATAAAATAAAGTTAAGACATTCTATATGATTATATTTTTATCTATTTATGCATTGTTGGAATGAAACCAAACCTCTCATCCCATAACAACGAGGTTTAAATCACAAATTTCTTCTAAAACTTGAGAAGTTTTACCAAATAAACCAATTCACATCCACTATATTCGTTTAAGTTTCTCATAAAAATGCTAGACCTTTAATAACTAACCAGCCACATCATTTAACATAAATATATATATATATATACTTTGTATTCTAATATTATTGCATCTAACTCCTATAGGCACATATATGATCTTATATTACGCACATCAGCATAATATAATATGATTTCATATCAATTGAGGTTAGAAGTGATATTGAGGACAGTCGACACAGGCAGTTGATTGTAACCTTAAAATTTGGCTCAAAATTAAGATCCGAATATAAAGATATTTTAATTTTTAAAATATATAATATGATATAAAATTTTTATCATTTTTCGATAGGGATGAATTTTAAGAATCATCTAGAACTTTAAAATTTAAAACAACTAAGGGACGCCCCTAATTGCAATAGAATAGGATCAAAATCCTACCGCAGAGTAACTCATCCCATAACCCACATTAAAAAGTTCTCTTTTTAAATTCTACACACTTATTATGACTTAATCAAATCTAAAATTAGATATTAAAGTAATGTGCATAATGCCCAAAAACATCACACTATTATTAATTCTTGAGGTTAAGATAAGCAGCAGTTAATATTTATTGCTGCGCAGTCCAACCCAGATGTCCAACACAAAAGCTGGCTTACACCCCAACCCCTTCACATACCGCAGTTCATCAACAACTGGTTTGCACTTCACCACTTACAACTCTCTGTAAATCTTCTCTCTGCAACTCCAAAAATTCATCCTCCATAAATGGCTTCTCTGATCATCTTCTCCTTCAAACCCATCACCACCATCTTCCCGCCAAACCACCACCATGCAATACTCAAACTCCAACAGAAGCCCTAGCAATAATGCTTCCAGGGGTCCTGGCCATCACCGGAATTATCGGGGAGTAAGGCTCCGGAGTAGTGGCAAATGGGTGTCTGAAATTAGGGAACCAAGAAAGCCTACTAGGATTTGGCTAGGGACATTTGCTACACCTGAAATGGCTGCTATAGCTTATGATGTAGCGGCTCTTGCCTTAAAAGGCCAAGAAGCTGAGCTAAACTTTCCGAATTTGGCAACTTCATTGCCGCTGCCTGCTTCAAATTCTCCACGCGATATACAGGCTGCTGCTGCCTCGGCGGCTGCTGCTTTAGGGGCTGCAAATGATTCTTTATCTGGGATAATTGAGAGTGATGATCAGGCTATATCTATAATGTCATAGAGCAGCCAGCAGAGAGACCAGTGGTTCATGAATTTGTGGATGAAGATTTGATCTTTGATATGCCTAATCTTTTGGTGAATATGGCTGAAGGGATGCTTCTTAGCCCTCCTCGTTTAGACATTACTTGGGATGCTGCTGCTGTTTTGATGATGATCATAATATCGGAGATTATCAGAACCTTTGGAAATTCCCTTAATTTTAATTTCTTATATATACATAATATATAATTAATAAAAATAAAAAATAAAAAATACCCACAAAACAAAATAATAAATCTAATGGGTGTCGCATGGAAAGCTAAAATATGCAGAATCCCGCATAATGTAATACTTGCTTGTATTGGAGTTGCTGTTGTGCTTGCATTTCCATAATGGTAATGCTTTGAGTGTTTGTACAATGTGAGACTGTTAGAACCTGTATAAGTACTATTGCTGTGTTCATTTGATCATAAAAAATTTGGTATCAATATTTCAGTCATGTTCTTACAACTTGTTGATATGATATATTTAGAACTTTCTGCAAAATACTTTAATCAAAATTATCCATCTCCAAAAAATTGACAGCAGAAAATTTTCCATAACCAGAGATTTAAGGATCCACAACTGTTGCTCATCAGTACCAAAACGGAGAGTACCTAACAACCAATTTGAGAGTATTACTTTACAAATTTTTTTAAACATATTATCAAGAGATTTCAATTTTTTTTTTAATATTGAGAAAATACTTTTAGTTTGATTTTTTTTTAATGCAATAGCTCTTGTAACTGAAAGTAGAAGAATTTGTATTTCCTCTGAGGCTCGAACCTTTGCTATGATTTTAATGGTTAGGAATAAACATAGCTAACATCCATGGTTGGGTGAAAAAAGCAAGCAAGTTGGAGATTTAGTCAATTCAAATCATTAAGAAGTTGATTTTAGTATTTGATAACCTTTCTTTGAACATTCAATTGAATCACTTTTTCATTAATGTATTTAAATTACATGAATGACCAGGCAATAAAAAAATATATATCCATGAGGTGGAGAAATTTCTTAATATTATCGTTGTATTTGTATGGATGACATTGTATCAATAATCATTAACTAAATAATATTTAAGATTTGTGTTAAATCAAATCATTATTTATTTAGTTATTTTTTTTATTTAATAACGTGATAATATATATTAAATTATTACATAAATGATATGATATCGAATTTTTCAATGAATTGAAGTATTGGAACGATATACATGTATGTATAAGCTCTAATAACATTGAAGTATTGGCACGATATACATATATGTATAAGCTCTAATAACATTTTGATTATGCTCACCAATTAAAAAGCATAAGGCCCGCGTTACTTGTAATTCTCAACTAGTTGGTCTGTCACACGTGGCACTCTATTATTGGAAGTAGTCAATTTGGATACTCCCCTACTCACGAGAAAATCTACAATACAACGGAAGTATCATGTCATCTGTGCAATAATCCAATAATATATTATCACGCGTGCTAAAATATAAAAAAAATAACTAAAAGAATAGATTTTTTTTTTTTTGGAAAATTACAAACTAACTAAAAGAATAGATATTAAATCATATATGTCATTTATTAATTTATTGGTAATATCATTTCACCCATATATATATATATATTGCACCAAAATATTACTCTATGGATAGTTGCATCAACTATTTGTGTGCTTGCGCTTAATGCTTGTTTAAGTAGTGCTTTAATGGCTCATTAAAATATATTTTTTAAGCCTTTGGGTCGCCTTTGAACTCTTTTCATAAGGGGAAAGAATGACCAATTGTACGGGCCTTTTTCCCTAATATAATTGTTTGGACACTATTATTATTTTTTTATATATATATAATTGTATGGACCTTAATACCAATATTATCCATTTCTTACTTTTTTAAAAAAATTAAACTAGTAATACATTAATTGAAGTATGTTGAACCATTCGATCTTGTCTCATCATAGAAAAGACAATCAGAAGAGTGGCTGTGATTAACTGCAGTCGCCGAGCTATGTTAGTGGGACGAGTTATCTCTGTTTAATCCTAAGTTTGTTAAAATATCTCATAAATTAACAAAAGCTTTAGTATATTAATGAAATAATTTTGATTTGTCCCCCTAAAATGAGAAATATCTATTATTTTTTATAAAAATCAAAATTTACCTTAACTGAATCAAAATTCTGGCATCGCAATTGATTAACTAAATGCTGACTATGTATTTTCGAAGTTGACAAGTGCCTATAATTGTTGGCTTTGAAAATTAGTATTACTGGGCGTGCTAGAAGAGCATGTCCTTAAAGTTGAAATCTACGATAATGACTGACTTCTGAAAACGAGCGATTTTAATAGGTCCTCTAAAATTCAAAAGAGAGATTCTAATAGAATGTTAATAAAGATGCAGAATTGAAAATTATTGGAATGAGACTTATACTGGAATTAAACACTAAATATAGAGGATGTCTACTGAAAATAAAATTTTACGAGAATTGAAATAGATTGCAACTATAGGGAAAGAGTTTGAATGAAAACTAACTATTGACACTACAAGAAAATGTGGAATTACCGATCGAAATTACCGACCGACATAGTAAGTCATTATTTTTTTGATATTTACCGACCGAATACCGACCGAAGAGGATAAAAATTATTTCTGACCAATTACTAGCCGAAATATTAGGGACCGAATATTCAGTCGATAGTCGGTCGGTAATACGGTACATAAAACTAATTTGGAGCCATTTTATACCGCCAACAATTACCGACTGAATAATAAATAGTGATCGAATGAATATTCGGTCACTAAAAGAATATTAATTATAAAAAATAAAAAAAAATTAATCATTTTACTGACCGAATATATAATCAGTCAGTAAATTGATAGTAAATAGCGATCGAATTACAGTCGGTCAGTAAAATAAAAAATAAAATATATATAATATTGAATATTATTATTATTTTACCTTATATATATGTTGGGGCAGTTGTGGAACCCCTATGGTCGGATCGAAGCCCCGCGTAGAAAAAGTGGGTCTAATCCAATGATATCAAGGATATGTGTATTTTAAAATATTTTAATAAAAACTGCATTCCGATACGAGTCTGTAGGAAAAAATGGGGACAAAATCAGAGTCCAAAAACTCCAAAACGGAGAAAATGAAGTTTTAGTGTTCATCAGCCTTCGGAGTAGCGACGCGAAGTCTTATGAGTCGAGACGCTCCAAAGTGCGAGAGCAACTACGAGAGCTGAACGTCTTGACGTCGCGACACGGAAGAATGGGAGTCGCAACGCTCTTAGGTCTGATGCTCAGTGTCGCGACGCTCCCCTAGAAATTGAGCAATTTCAACCTTCAAATTAATCCTAAACACTTCCAATTTTCTCATATCATTTCAATACACCTTAAAATAAATTTTAGCATCAAAACCAACCACAACACATGCTATAAAACTAACATACATGTATTTCTTTGAATCAAAACACAAACCAATTTAGAATCTCACTAGGAAATATCTCATGAATAATTCTAGTTCACCCAAATGTGGTCAAGTGATTCTAGAATGGTAGTCATAACTCTAAGCTTTAATTTAGAGTTCCAAACTCTTATTAATTATTTCATGTCCAACATGAACATTTTTGACCTAATTAACAAGCATATTGTGTTTATACTTCCAAAGAATCCTAACACAATTTATTAGCCTTATTTCAACTCTAAGTTATGAATCATGCATCAAATACATAATTCATCACTATATGTCTCACTAATGAAGAATATAGCTTAAGAGAAGTTCAAACTTACCTAATAAGCTTGAATTAAAGATCCAATCTCTTCTCTTTTTTGAAATGGTTGGAGATCTTCCAAGGTTTGCAAGCTTGACTCCAAGATCCAATCTTGATTCCAATGCTAGCAAACTTCACTCCAAGATCCAATCTTGATTTCTCCTTGATGAAATGTTATAAAGACCCCACAAAGCTTCTCTAAACACTTCTCTAACTTAGGCTAATTTCTTCAGGAATTGCTTGTATTTAGCTTTCTCAAGCTTAATTAAAACGTTGCTCAAGCTTGCTATTTATAGCAAAACTTAAGCAATATTTAATTAATAAAAGTTCTAATCATCTTTTATATGGGCTTAATCTAATTTTTCCAAATATGTGTTGTTGACGGCTGATTTTGGTCTCAGGGGCAATATAGGAATATCACTCCCGAGACAATCCTCCCTCAATAGTGAATTTGTTTGGTTATGGGGGACCAAAAGCAAATTTAGCAAAAGACAGATAAATGCACCAATCAACAAGGAGATTTAACGTGGTTCGGTGGATTTGGATCCGACCTACGTCCACGGACACAAACATGATGATACTTTTATTACTCAAACAGCTTTTCCGATCTCTTTTTTTTTTACAAGTCAGAGCTTGATGATTCTGATCTTGATTCTGATGCCCCCCTCTACACTCACTCTACCCCTTATTTATAATAGTGTAGAAATCATATTCCTATTTTTACAAGAATTCCCAATTGGAGATGGTCTCCTTTGCCTATCAGGATTCCTAGTTAAAACTATTTCCTTTTCCAATAAGGATTCCTAATCAAAACTACATTTACTTCCTTTATCCTATTAGGATATTAACTTATTTACTTTACCCCATGAAAGTAGGACAATTTTATCCCTTTTCCGCAAGAATAGGGTGTCATCTTCTGGAGCATATCTCGCTATCTGGTCGGTCTTCATGAGGTCGGTCATGATAGTCCTTTGAACTGAGAATGCTGCTGTCGATCCGATAATGCCCGGTCATCCGATCTCAAGTGGTCGGTCACCTATCATCAAGTGCTCGGTCTCTACCTGTTGTGGTCGGGTCGGCATTTAATGATTTCGACCGAGAAGGGAATTACCCTTTTTACCCATGTCGTACTCCTTAAACAACATAGGTCCTGAAAACACCATCAACATCTGTCCCATAGTTCTCGGTTCCAACGAGTATGCAAGTTGGTACCGGGAACTATATAAAGATGGTGTGCTGATCGCCTTGCTGGTGCTCGCTCCAGAAATCACAGAGAAATTGCGTTCGCCATCAACTAAGTCTTCTGTTTCTATCTTCATATCCTCAGTTATTGGAGATGTTGACCCTATTCAGAACGATTCTCCACCTCAAAGCAAATTGCTTACTTGGGTCGTTCCATCAGGAGATGAAGGTCCTCTTGTTGTCCAAACTAAAAATGACTCATCCTCTGTAATATCTGTACCAGAGATTTAGAGGTCCTGACCCCTGACTGATCCAATCTCGATTGTGAGGAGAAAATTTTGCCTCTGAGCTAACGATGATGTGCTCGGTGGCAAGTGATCATGTCTCGAGCTGTGAGAGATGCTCGGACCTGGGGAAATGTTTCGTCCCCAGTCCGAAGGACTGACTCGGTGGGACGTAACCCGACCCCGAATGAAGAGAGGCACTTGGACCTGGGGGAATGTTACGTCCCCAGTCCGAAGGGCTGACTCGGTGGGACGTACCCCGACCCCGAGCTGAGAAAGGCACTTGGACCTGGGGAAATGTTACGTCCCCAGTCCGAAGGGTTGACTCGGTGGGACGTACCCCGACCCCGAGCTGAGAAAGGCACTTGGACCTGGGGGAATGTTACGTCCCCAGTCCGAAGGGCTGACTCGGTGGGACGTACCTCGACCCCGAGCTGAGAAAGGTACTTGAACCTGAGGGAATGTTACGTCCCCAGTACGAAGGGCTGACTCGGTGGGACGTACCTCGACTCCGAGCTGAGAAAGGCACTTGGACCTGAGGGAATGTTACGTCCCCAATCCGAAGGACTGGCTCGGTGGGACGTACCCCGACCCCGAGCTGAGAAAGGCACTTGGACCTGTGGGAATGTTACGTCCCCAGTCCGAAGGGCTGACTCGGTGGGACGTACCCCGACCCCGAGCTGAGAAAGACTTTGGACCTGGGGGAATGTTACGTCCCCAGTCCAAAGAGGTAGACGCGGTGGGACGTAACCCGACCCCGAGCCGAATAATCAAGTGTATCCATCTTTGAAACCCTGTCGAATCTGACTTGGGCGTCCCTTTGTCAGACCGACGAAAAAATAAAAACAAAATTCTCGAAAATAAAATCAAAAGGTGGGGGTGACTTAGCACTTGTCCCAAAGCAAAAAATTTTCACAAGCGTAAACAACAGCACAGATTCCTTAAAACAGCGTCTTGTCCGAGGTTTCCAAAACACAATTCTGAATCTTTCAACTCAGTGTCCCGGCGAACCAGGATTTGGATCAGTAGAGCGTTTGAATGGTAAGGGCACATCCTCTATACGTTGGGTCACTGTGGAGCCTGTGTATTGTACGAGGGCTCCTCCTTACCACACTAGAGCAGACACACGCTACAGGGGCACAACGCCTCCCCGTGCTGCGCCTCTGTTGGATCCAAATGATGAATGGATCAAAGAGTGTCCGGGATACTAAGGGCACATTCCTCCTTAGGTCCGGAATCACTGGAGCTAGAAATTGTCACGGGGGCATCATCTCTCCCCGTGTTATGCTTTCTTACGGATCCATTACATCGGGTAAGTGAGGATCAGAGAGTGTTTCAAAATATTAAGGGCATATTCCTCCTTATGTTCGGTAACACTGGAGCAAGCAATCGCCACGGGGGTATCATCCCTCCCCGTGCTATGCTTCTCACGGATCCTATGCATCGAGTATATCCCTGAATATTTTGAGGACCCCAAGCTTGAGAGACATTTGGTTCTGGGGGAATGTTCCGTCCCTAGGCGAATAAGCATGACTCGGTGGGACGTAATCCGACCCCGAGCTGTAACAAACATCGATCTCGGCGGTACAAGAGCAGACCCGAGCCGGAAAGAGGCATCGGTCTCGGCGGTACAAGAGCAGACCCGAGCCGGAAAGAGACATCGGTCTCGGCGGTACAAGAGCAGACCCGAGCCGGAAAGAGACATCGATCTCGGCGGTGCAAGAGCAGACCCGAGCTGGAAAGAAACATCGGTCTCGGCGGTACAAGAGCAGACCCGAGCCGGAAAGAAACATCGGTCTCGGCGGTACAAGAGCAGACCCGAGCCGGAAGGAAACATCGGTCTCGGAGGTACAAGAGCAGACCCGAGCCGGAAGGAAACATCGGTCTCGGCGATACAAGAGCAGACCCGACCCGGAAAGAGACATCGGTCTCGGCGGTACAAGAGCAAACCCGAGCCAGAAAGAGACATCGATCTCGGTGGTACAAGAGCAGACCCGAGCCGGAAAGAGACATCGGTCTCGGCGGTACAAGAGCAGACCCGAGCCGGAAAGAGGCATCGGTCTCGGCGGTACAAGAGCAGACCCGAGCCGGAAAGAGACATCGGTCTCTGCGGTACAAGAGCAGACCCTAGCCGTAAAAAAAATATCAAAACCATTTGTGTGAGCCATAACAAACAAGCATAATCAAATGTCAACCTAAGTCAGAAGAGGTTTTACTCACCTTTTTGGGATCCGTTGCCTTTCTTGCAACTCTACAAGGGTCACTACAAGCAAGGCTCTTCTTAATACATCCTCTCTGCATCTCAACATTCCACGCATCCGACCAGATGACTTCCGCTATCAACTTGGTCGACCTCAAAAACCGAATGGTCTATGTACACACTGAGATAGCCTTCTTTCACCAAGTCTTCCACCTGCTCCCGTAGGTCTCTGCACCCATTCGTGGCATGTCCCCTTACGTTATGGTAAATACAGTATGCCCTACTATTTCCCTCTTCAATCGGGAACCTCCTCAAATTAGTCTCGGCCAACAGACCTTTATCCTGGATTTCCCGAACTATCTGGTGAAATCCCCGACGATCGGTGATTTCCATCTTCTGCCATCGTCTTACTGCTTTTTGTTGAGTTCCCCACAGACGGCGCCAACTGTTGACGGCTGATTTTGGTCTCAGGGGCAATATGGGAATATCACTCCCGAGAAAATCCTCCCTCAATAGTGAATTTGTTTGGTTATGGGGGACCAAAAGCAAATTTAGCAAAAGACAGATAAATGCACCAATCAACAAGGAGATTTAACGTGGTTCGGTGGATTTGGATCCGACCTACGTCCACGGACACAAACAGGATGATACTTTTATTACTCAAACAGGCTTTTCCGATCTCTTTTTTGTTTTTACAAGTCAGAGCTTGATGATTCTGATCTTGATTCTGATGCCCCCCTCTACACTCACTCTACCCTCCTATTTATAATAGTGTAGAAATCATATTCCTATTTGTACAAGAATTCCCAATTGGAGATGGTCTCCTTTGCCTATCAGGATTCCTAGTTAAAACTATTTCATTTTCCCATAAGGATTCCTAATCAAAACTACATTTACTTCCTTTATCCTATTAGGATATTAACTTATTACTTTACCCCATGAAAGTAGGACAACTTTATCCCTTTTCCGCAAGAATAGGGTGTCATCTTCTGGAGCATATCTCGCTATCTGGTCGGTCTTCATGAGGTCGGTCATGATAGTCCTTTGAACTGAGAATGCTGCTGTCGATCCGATAATGCCTGGTCATCCGATCTCATGTGGTCGGTCACCTATCATCAAGTGCTCGGTCTCTACCTGTTGTGGTCGGGTCGGCATTTAAGGATTTCGACCGAGAAGGGAATTACCCTTTTTACCCATGTCGTACTCCTTAAACAACATAGGTCCTGAAAACACCATCAACATCTGTCCCCTAGTTCTCGGTTCCAACGAGTATGCAAGTTGGTGTCGGGAACTATATAAAGATGGTGTGCTGATCGCCTTGCTGGTGCTCGCTCCAGAAATCACAGAGAAATTGCCTTCGCCATCAACTAAGTCTTCTGTTTCTATCTTCATATCCTCGGTTATTGGAGATGTTGACCCTATTCAGAACGATTCTCCACCTCAAAGCAAATTGCTTACTTGGGTCGTTCCACCAGGAGATGAAGGTCCTCTTGTTGTCCAAACTAAAAATGACTCATCCTCTGTAATATCTGTACCAGAGATTTAGAGGTCCTGACCCCTGACTGATCCAATCTCGATTGTGAGGGGAAAATTTTGCCTCTGACCTAACGATGATGTGCTCGGTGGCATGTGATCCTGTCTCGAGCTGTGAGATATGCTCGGACCTGGGGAAATGTTTTGTCCCCAGTCTGAAGGACTGACTCGGTGGGACGTAACCTGGCCCCGAATGAAGAGAGGCACTTGGACCTGGGGGAATGTTACGTCCCCAGTCCGAAGGGCTGACTCGGTGGGACGTACCCCGACCCCGAGCTGAGAAAGGCACTTGGACCTGGGGGAATGTTACGTCCCCAGTCTGAAGGGCTGACTCGATGGGACGTACCCCGACCCCGAGCTGAGAAAGGCAATTGGACCTGGGGGAATGTTACGTCCCCAGTCCGAAGGGCTGACTCGGTGGGACGTACCTCGACCCCGAGCTGAGAAAAGCACTTGGACCTGAGGGAATGTTACGTCCCCAGTCCGAAGGGCTGACTCGGTGGGACGTACCTCGACCCCGAGCTACGTCCCCCGAGCTTAGAAAGGCACTTGGACCTGAGGGAATGTTACGTCCCCAGTCCGAAGGGCTGACTCGGTGGGACGTACCTCGACCCCGAGCTGAGAAAGGCACTTGGACCTGAGGGAATGTTACGTCCCCAGTCCGAAGGGTTGGCTCGGTTGGACGTACCCCGACCCCGAGCTGAGAAAGGCACTTGGACCTGGGGGAATGTTACGTCCCCGGTCCGAAAGGCTGACTCGGTGGGACGTACCCCGACCCCGAGCTGAGAAAGACTTTGGACTTGGGGGAATGTTACGTCCCCAGTCCAAAGAGGTAGACTCGGTGGGACGTAACCCGACCCCGAGCTGAATAATCAAGTGTCATTGGCGGAACGAATCCAGTCCCGAGCCGATTAACCAAGTGGCCTCGGTGGAACAAATCCAGCCCCGAGCACTAGTTAATCCTTTGGATTTATTCAGATGGGAAGTGTATCCATCTTTGAAACCCTGTCGAATCTGACTTGGGCGTCCCTTTGTCAGACCGACGAAAAAATAAAAACAAAATTCTCGAAAATAAAATCAAAAGGTGGGGGTGACTTAGCACTTGTCCCAAAGCAAAAACTTTTCACAAGCGTAAACAACAGAACAGATTCCTTAAAACAGCGTCATGTCCGAGGTTTCCAAAACACAATTCTGAATCTTTCAACTCAGTGTCCCGGCGAACCAGGATTTGGATCAGTAGAGCGTTTGAATGGTAAGGGCACATCCTCTATACGTTGGGTCACTGTGGAGCCTGTGTATTTTACGAGGGCTCCTCCTTACCACACTGGAGCAGGCACACGCTACAGGGGCACAACGCATCCCCGTGCTGCGCCTCTCTTGGATCCAAATGATAAATGGATCAAAGAGTGTCCGGGATACTAAAGGCACATTCCTCCTTAGGTCCGGCATCACTGGAGCTAGCAATCGTCATAGGGGCATCATCTCTCCCCGTGTTATACTTTCTCACGGATCCATTACATCGGGTAAGTGAGGATCAGAGAGTGTTTCGAAATATTAAGGGCATATTCCTCCTTATGTTCGGTAACACTGGAGCAAGCAATCGCCACAGGGGTATCATCCTTCCCCGTGCTATGCTTCTCACGGATCCTATGCATCGTTATGTCCCTGAATATTTTGAGGACCCCGAGCTTGAGAGACATTTGGTTCAGGGGGAATGTTTCGTCCCCAGGCCAATAAGCATGACTCGGTGGGACGTAATCCGACCCCGAGATGTAACAAACATCGATCTCGGTGGTACAAGAGCAGACCCGAGCCAGAAAGAGACATCGGTCTCGGCGGTACAAGAGCAGACCCGAGCCGGAAAGAGACTTCGATCTCGGCGGTACAAGAGCAGACCTGAGCCGGAAAGAAACATCGGTCTCGGCGGTACAAGAGCATACCCGATCCGGAAAGAAACATCGTTCTCGGCGGTACAAGAGCAGACCCGAGCCGGAAGGAAACATCGGTCTCGGCGGTACAAGAGCAGACCCGAGCCGGAAGGAAACATCGGTCTCGGCGGTACAAGAGCAGACCCGAGCCGGAAAGAGACATCGGTCTCGACGGTACAAGAGCAGACCCGAGCCGGAAAGAGACATCGATCTCAGCGGTACAAGAGCAGACCCGAGCCAGAAAGAGACATCGGTCTCGGCGGTACAAGAGCAGACACGAGCCGGAAAGAGGCATCGGTCTCGGCGGTAAAAGAGCAGACCCGAGCCGGAAAGAGACATCGGTCTCGGCGGTACAAGAGCAGACCCGAGCCGTAAAACAAATATGAAAACCATTTGTGTGAGCCATAATAAACAAGCATAATCAAATGTCAACCTAAGTCAGAAGAGGTTTTACTCACCTTTTTGGGATCTGTTGCCTTTCTTGCAACTCTACAAGGGTCACTACAAGCAAGGCTCTTCTTAATACATCCTCTATGCATCTCAACATTCCACGCATCCGACCGGATGACTTCCGCTATCAACTTGGTCGACCTCAAAAACTGAATGGTCTATGTACACACTGAGATAGCCTTCTTTCACCAAGTCTTCCACCTGCTCCCGCAGGTCTCTGCACCCATTCGTGGCATGTCCCCTTACGTTATGGTAAATACAGTATGCCCTACTATTTCCCTCCTCAATCGGGAACCTCCTCAAATTAGGCTCGGCCAACAGACCTTTATCCTGGATTTCCCGAACTATCTGGTGAAATCCCTGACGATCGGTGATTTCCATCTTCTGCCATCGTCTTACTACGCGAGCTGCTTTTTGTTGAGTTCCCCACAGACGGCGCCAACTGTTGACGGCTGATTTTGGTCTCAGGGGCAATATGGGAATATCACTCCCGAGACAATCCTCCCTCAATAGTGAATTTGTTTGGTTATGGGGGACCAAAAGCAAATTTAGCAAAAGACAGATAAATGCACCAATCAACAAGGAGATTTAACGTGGTTCGGTGGATTTGGATCCTACCTACGTCCACGGACACAAACAAGATGATACTTTTATTACTCAAACAGGCTTTTCCGATCTCTTTTTTGTTTTTACAAGTCAAAGCTTGATGATTCTGATCTTGATTCTGATGCCCCCCTCTACACTCACTCTACCCTCCTATTTATAATAGTGTAGAAATCATATTCCTATTTGTACAAGAATTCCCAATTGGAGATGGTCTCCTTTACCTATCAGGATTCCTAGTTAAAACTATTTCCTTTTCCCATAAGGATTCCTAATCAAAACTACATTTACTTCCTTTATCCTATTTGGATATTAACTTATTACTTTACCCCATAAAGTAGGACAACTTTATCCCTTTTCCGCAAGAATTGGGTGTCATCTTCTGGAGCATATCTCGCTATCTGGTCGGTCTTCATGAGGTCGGTCATGATAGTCCTTTGAACTGAGAATGCTACTGTCGATCCGATAATGCCCGGTCATCCGATCTCAAGTGGTCGGTCACCTATCATCAAGTGCTCGGTCTCTACCTGTTGTGGTCGGGTCGACATTTAATGATTTCGACCGAGAAGGGAATTACCCTTTTTACCCATGCCGTACTCCTTAAACAACATAGGTCCTGAAAATACCATCAACATCTATATGTTGATGGTGTTTTCAGGACCTATGTTATTTAAGGAGTACGACATGGGTAAAAAAGGTAATTCATTTCTCGGTTGAAATCATTAATGTCGACCCGACCACTTCAGATGACCGGGCAATTAAAAGATCGACAGCGGCATTCTCAGTTCAAAGGACCATTATGACCGACCTCATGAAGACCGAGCATATGGCGAGGCGTGCTCCGGAAGATGACACCCTATTCTTGCGGATAAGATGACAAGTTATCCTACTTTCATGGGGAAAACTGGTGAGTCAGAGTCCTAGTAGGATAAAGAAAGTAAAGTTAGTTTTGATTAGGAATCCTTATGAGAAAAGGCAATAGTTTTGACTATGAATCTTTATGGGAAAAGGAAAGTATTTCAACTAGGAAATTCTTGTAGAATAAGGAATCTGATTTCTACACTATTATAAATAGAAGGGCAGAGTGTGCATAAGGGGGACAAGTTGAGAGCATTGAGAGTTGAGATCAAAATCATCAAGCTCTGACTTGTAAAAACAAAAAAGAGATCTGAAAAGCCTATTTGAGTAATAAAAAGTATCATCCATTTTGTGCCCGTGGACGTAGGTCGGACCAAGATCTGCCGAACCACATTAAATCTCCTTGTTGATTGGTGTGTTTATCTGTTTTCTGCTAAATTTGCCTTTGGTCCCCCATAACCAAACAAATTCACTATTGAAGGAGGATTACCTCGGGAGTGATATTCCCTTATTGCCCTGAGACCAAAATCCACCGTCAACATGTGTAATTAGGTGTGACTAATCACCTTTACCTGCCACTTTGATTTAATCCAATTAAATCAAGACAAAGCTTAATTAATGGATTAGTTACATCTCTTCCACTTTGATTTAATCCAATTAAATCAAGCCAAAAATACCTATAATTACATATTTACATTTACCAAAATATCCACACATGGTAGAGATATTTATGAATTTATAACTAAGCCCTTGTGTAATTACTGAATTAATCCAATTAGGTCAAAATAAATAATCAATGTTATCCAATAACACTTGATTATCTTAGTTGATAATTAATAATATCGAATATTATCTTTTATCAAAATTAATCGGCTTCCCAAGTGCTCAACGAGTACACTTTATATTGGGACTCTCTAGGTTCAGACACGTTCTTCATTTAAGCCTAACAAATATGTACCCAATTCGGCCACATCCAAATTCACGAAGAACCTGAACGACCTTTTCTAAACTATACAAGTCGAGGTTATCACATATGTTTATCAATCCCTTTATCGTAGACTATCCTAGTTGTGCTTAGGAAATATAGAATACATTGTCAAGTTTCCAAAGCGCACATCTCATGTCGACATGTCCACGATTCTTTACAACTGATGTGATCCACCCTAAGTGATTTGGCTTTGTCCAGAGTCTTAAGAATCATGACTTACTTACATGGATACTTAAACCTCTAATGGTACACATATGGGCTAATATATCATATCTTGATACGCACTTGATAATGAGTGCATCGGTCCATGCCCAACGAACATTTAAAGGTCAGACCATGAAAGATTTATGACATACATGACATCAAAGTGTGAATGATCTCACACAAAATTAATGTTATCCTATAGTCAAAGGATCACATATGCTACTCGACTCGAGGATATTCATATTGGTGGTTGTGTATACTTCCAACTATTATGAATCACTTGTGAGTCATTCATTATTCAGTCCAACCAATACTCACACGTCTATACGAGCTTCCAAAGCTCACGGTACATCGGGTTAAACCATTGGAACTCCAATTCCAATATACGACATGTGCTAGTGTGGGAACACAGGAATCTGGGCGACGCATGCTGTCCCGGGCTCGCGGCCCGGTCGGGAGTACGGAGTAGCCACGGGGGACTAAACCGGAGAATAATGGAGTCGCCACCCGGTGTGAACCGGGAAAATGAGATTTAAGGCCGCACTCACCCCTCGCAAGGGAAGACCCCAAACCGTTGGGTTCGGAATGGTCCCTTACTCATGCCACTTGTGATGAAAGGATTTATGTAATAATTTAATTAGGCTTAAGTAGCACTTATTTCCAAGAGTATCATGCTTCTAAATTCACATGTACAAAATGAAACTTACACATACATTTCACATCTAAGATTGCATGCTTGAAAATAACTCAAAGTAACATCGAACATACAACTTCATTTAGCATATCATGTTCACGGAAAACACAAGCATACATACTAACCATACAAGCATACATGTGAGCACTTTTCCAAGTGATACGTGGAATTGTATCCTAAGTACAGACCGCACTACCATCCATTCGGAACCGGCTACGGAATTTATGTCTGGGTTTCCATCCGATATACCACAAGAAATAATACTCCGAAGTCATCATGACATAGGTATATGAATCGTAATGCGTTAAATCAAGACTAAGGCAGATGACGCAACCAATGGAATAACATGCTTTTTATTACGATGTGCACAAAGATAAGAATGACTATATGGGGTTTCATAAAAAATCACCTAAGAAACAATTATACATGGCATGTGATGAATATGTCTCAGTTCAGTGTGTTCGCGTTCGTGTAGCGTTCGTAAACGCGTTCGAACGGTAAACAGAAGGTTCGCGTTCGTATAGCGTTTGATAACGCGTTCGAACGGAACCAGACCTGATGCATGATAAGACTAAGAAAGTGCGTGTGCGTTCACGTAGCGTTCGAGAATGCGTTCGAACGGTAAACAAAAGGTTCGCATTCGTGTAGCGTTTGAGAACGCGTTTGAACGGAGCCAGACCTGATGCATGTAACACAAAGAATAAAGACAACAATGTCAAGCTCAGCATGTCCGATTGAACGTATCTTGCATTCAACCGAACACACATCAATCGGCGCTGCAAAGCATCGTGGTAGAGGGCTTTAACCCCTCCCCGTAGGGGATCTTTCATTCCACTTACTAAGCCCATGCGCTCGATTGAATCATGCATACATAGAATTAAAAGCAATAATATCAAACTTAGCATGCCCGATTGAACGTATCTTGCATTCAAACGAACACACATCGACCGACGCGGCAAAGCATTGTGGTAAGGGGCTTTAACCCCTCCCCGTAGGGGATCTTTCATTCATTCCACTTACTAAGCCCATGCGCTCGATTGAATCATGCATACATAGAATTGAAAGCAATAATATCAAACTAGTATGCTCGATTGAACGTGTCTTGCATTCAACCGAACACACATCAACCGGCGTGGCGAAGCATCGTGGTAAAGGGCTTTAACCCTTCCCCATAAGGGATCTTTCATTCCACTTACTAAGCCCATGCGCTCGATTGAATCATGCATACATAAGCTACATGCAGAATTCGAGTGACGAAAAATAAATAAATAAATCAAAGCAACATGAAACAAGAGAAGGTGCCGTTTACTCAAGTGGTACGTGGAGTTGTATCCCAAGTACAGACCGCACTACCGTCCATTCGGATTCGGCTACGGAACTTACGTCTGGGTTTCCATCCTATATACCATGAGAGACGACACTCTTTTATTCATCCAATACCCACAACACACATCATACACAAACAAGATTCAACAATAAGTAAAATACAATCAAAATAAATAACAAAAATCACATAAAGATGAGTGTGAAAAGTACCCCCAGGTCTAACCTTTTAAGTCATCTCTCGGACTCGCGTTTCACGAAGATCGGAAGGGGTAAAGCTCCGTAACTTTTCTGGTTCACTGGTTTGCTTTTTCCTTCGCTGTTTTGCCGCTCAAGCTACTGTTTCGACTCCGTTTTGCTGCTGTTTCCTCGTGGTTTTGCTACCGTTTCCTCTGTATTTTCTGCTTACTGTTTCAGGTCTTGTTTTTGGTGTTTTAGGCTACTGTTTTTGACGTAGTTTACCGCTGTTTTAAGGTGATTTTGGGCTGCTGTGTTTGGTGTGTTTTTCGGTGATGTGTGGAGGTTATGGGGCTGGTTTTCGGTGGTGATTAGGGGTTGTTTTGGTGGTTGTAGGGGGTGTGAATGGCTACTGTATTTTCAGTGATGTGAGGGTAAGGATGAAGGGAATGATTTGCTATCTTTCTTGTGATTGGCATGTGATGTCTTAAGGTTTCTTGCTGTGACTTGCGTGTGAGTAGTGTATGAGCTAGGGGAGTGCATGTCTTGGTGAGGGGTTGTTTATATAGAGAAGGGCTAGGGCTTCACCTTGTCTCACAAGGAAGGGATCTTGGCATTAAAAAGAGGATTTGATTTGGTGTTGAGCAAGGAAAGTCAAAGATTGAGGGGGGACAAATCTTGGCTAGATTAGGAATGCAATATCTTTAATTTGTTATGATTGATTTTAATTAGGCATGACATCTTTTTAATTTAGTATGTGATTTGTTTAGTTAGGAAGTTAATATATTTGATTTATCTTATTAGGTATGATTATATTTTATGTTTTATTTAATTGGTAAATGGTTTAAATATTTTATTTAATATTTAATGTTTAATTTAATTAAATTGGGATGTGTTTTATGGGCTTTGGGGGCTAATTGGGCTGGGGTACGAGGCTAGCAGCAAAACTAGAAATACCGACTCCGTTCGAACGCCCATTCGAACGCGGCACGAACGTCCGCATTCTGCCTGACGTTCGAACGAAGTAACGAACGCAGCACTAACGAAGACAGTGAACTTGTGAAATGAACTTGATTACTTATTCTGAATTTCCCCTTCCGACCTCCGTTTCCCGCAATATCCTTAGCTAAAAAAGGTAGTGCCTCCAACTGAGACTCATCATCGGGTTTCACATGCGAAAATGCAATGCCTACAGCTAGTCTTCTAGGTTATAGGAATTCGACCGTATTCCAAAACCAACGATTAGGAATATTTACTTTAAGAATAGTTTACAATAGTAATACTTGTCCTATTGTCAGACCATCTAGTGTCTAGTATTACTACATGACTATTCTAAGGTGATGTCATTCTTAGCATATTTATACATTAATCTAATATGTATAATGACAATACCATTAATAAGGTCTAAAATAAAAATGTAGTTATTTATTAATAAATAATAAAATGTACAATATATTTTTCGGATTGACGCTCCAAGCACAAACTCCAACAAACTCCCACTTGTTTAGTGCCAATTTGAATGATACCGGAGTCTCATCTCCTCCACGTGTTTATCGAATAACTAAGGAGGTAAGGCCTTTGTAAGCGGGTCTGCTATGTGTCGAATCCTTGAGCTTTCAAGACTAATATGTCTTTACGTTCAGTATTCTCTCTAATCACGCAATATTTCCTTTCCACGTGCTTAGACTTGGAATGTGCTCTCGACTCCTTAGCATGCGCAATGGCTCCACTATTATCACAGTATATTGAGATCGAATCCACAATACTAGGCACAACGCCCAGTTCTGTGATAAAATTTCTAATCCAAACAACTTCTTTAGCAGCTTTCGAAGTCGCTATAAATTCTGCCTCAGTGGTGGAATCAGCTGTTAATCCTTGCTTTGAACATCTCCAACTAACCGCACCACTGTTATGGGTAAATATGTATTCTGATGTAGACTTTCTATCATCTGAATCTCCCTGGAAGTCGGAGTCTATATAACCATTAACTTAAAGCTTATTTTCTTCATATATTAGAAACTTATCCCTAGTACCCTTAATATATTTCAGGATATGTTTCACTGTTGTCCAATGATCATTACCAAGATCAAATTGATATCGGCTAGTCATACTGACGCCGCAACTGATGTCAGGTCTTGTACAAAGCATAACAAACATTATGCTTCCAATAAAAGAAGCGTATGGCAAGCTGGATATCCTAACTTTTTCTTCCTTAGTTTGAGGTGCCATTTTCTTCGAAAGATGTATGTCGTATCAGAAAGGTATATTTTCTGTCTTGCAATTGGTAAAACTGTACCTTTATAAAATCTTATCCATGTACTTTAATTGCTACAACCCTATAAGCTTCATAAATCTATCCCGGTAGAGTCTTATACCTAGTATCTAGGAAACTTCACCCATATCTTTCATGGAGAAGTTCTTGCAAATGTAGACTTTCACATTTTGCATCAATCCTATATTATTTCCAATGATAATGATGTCATCTACATACAAAACTAGGAAAAATATCATGTTTCCACTAACTTTCTTATAAACACACGGTTCTTCCTCGTTCTTGATGAATCCAGATAATCTAATTATCTCATCAAAATGATGATTCCAGCTTCGGGATGTCTGTTTAAGTCCATAAATAGACTTTTGGAGCTTACAAACCAAGTTTGAAGTCTTACTTGATACGAACCCTTTGGTTGTTCCATATAGATATCCAACTCAATGAATCCATTTAGGAAAGCGGATTTCACATCCATCTGTCTTATCTCATAACCGTGATATGCAGCAATGACTAAAAGAATCCTAATGGATTTTAGCATGGCTACTGGTGAAAAATTTTCTTTATAGTCAATCCCTGGAAGTTGAGTGTAACATTTCTACCAGTCCGGCCTTAAAGGTTTCCACCTTTCCATCAGGCTCTTGCTTCCTTTTGTAAACTCATTTACAACCAATAGGTTTAACTGCTTCAAGAAGTTCAACTAAGTCCCAGACTTGACAGTCATGCATAGAATCCATCTTGGATTTCATGACTTCATGTCATTTTCCCGAATCGATATCCAATATCGCTTTTTTATATGTAGTGGGATCTGTTTCCTACAAGAGGAGAACATCAAGGCTCACATCAGATGTTAAAAATAATCTCTCAGGAGGCCTTGATATTCTATTCGACTTACGTAGAACCTGTGTTGTAGATCTTTCACCTAGTTGGTGTCAGTGTCCTAAACATGCCACGGGATCTCTAAGCATCATTCGTGTGTGAATAAATCAAGAAGTTTGCGGAATTAAGTTACATTGATCGGCTAAGTTGAAAACTTTTATGGATGTTGAAGCTTCCAAGCTCATGGGTGAGTATCCATATCACCTTCATTTGACTCACATATGTGCTAGCATGAACAAATGGAATAAATTTTATCTCCCAATGAGAAGCAAATTCGCCCAAGAGAGAGAGTGAAACAATATGTCTTTGGTGAATTAGGCCATTCGGCCATGCTTCACTTCAGAGGCCATTCGGCCTTTGTTGATAAATAAAGGCTAAATGTCTTTTCGGCATATTCAAATTGCAGAGGGCATTCAACCTTCATCAAAGAAAGAAGTCCATTTTCGCCAAAATGAAAAAAGAAAATATTAATGGCCATTCGGCCAAACCAAGAGAGAGAGATAAAGAATTTCCAAAATAGATTTTTAATTTATTTTAACTTGGTAGGTATGATGTGTATCAAATCCAATTTAATTCATTGCTAACCACTTACATCAATTGTTGACAATTGATGTAAGTCATGGGTCCCACCCATTTAATTCAAAATTTGGTTGGCTTACACAACACAATTTGGGCCCGGTTCGTTTAATCCAACTAAATGAATTTTCTGACGCGACGTAATTAAATCTAATTTAATTAAATAATTATGCCTCGCAAAATTATTATTAAAGTCGCTTTCGAATTAATTCCAAATTAATTCGTTCGCTAGAATTAAAATCCAATTTAATTCCGCGTTGAAATCCGATTTCATTTAATATATCTAATATATTATTTTAGCCCAATTAAATAAATTAAATAGTAAAATCTAATTTAACTGTTAAATTTACTTTACCGATTAATTCCAAATTAATCACGTTCTCTCTTCTCGACGAATTTAATCCCAGATAAATTCTCAACGCAATTAATCCCAGATTAATTCTTCTCTAATAATTAATCCCAGATTAATTCTTGCAGTAATTAATCCCAGATTAATTTTCTCTCTCATAATTAATCCCAAATTAATTCTGTTCGAGTCAAATATCATCGGTGAATCTTTGGGATGCGACCCAAGAGATCCCTGGATATGTTGGCAGTAAATATGGTTATTGGACTATCCGAATACGTGCGTACCCGGTACCACATTCCTACCGATTTACAAGACATGGTTGGCTTCTAGCAAAGCACCGTGCCTACCAAATTCTCCAGAAATATTCTTCTACGGAATACAAGATCTTTGTCAGGCGTAGTATATATAGTATTGCACATTACTATCCAGTATCAGATGTCACATGCTAGGCCTGAGGCTAGAGTTGTGTCTGCCCCATACGAAGCATATATCGGATCACTAGCAACTAGTCTCTTTAAGATCAGAAAGTCATGACCTAGTCACACTTCCCTGATGGCTATAGCACTTAGAGTATCAGTTCTGTATCCTACGTGATCATCATCTCCATATGACTGAAGTGATACTTCCTTATTGACATCACACCCAATACACTACGATTCTCAGTATACCTAGAAGAGGCGTACACATAACCTGTTAAAGACCCAGACGACCAAAACCAAAGTATATTAATTGTCGCAAGTATTAGCGATGCAAGTCTCAGGTTAAGACCAGATACACCTACCCTGATTCGGACTCACATAGACACATAGTCATACTACCAATGGGATTCCGATGGGTCTATCCAGAGCGAAACTATTTTCGTACAATCGTTAAACAAAACCTCTTATTACACTTGCATGAGTATCCAATACCCAAATATATGAGAACTATGTCGTTACGCTTCCATAACACGCACAAGTGTAATACTAGCATATTCCGTATTATCGATGTCCAGTCTCGATAATACTGCAACTAGGGATATTTAATGATTAAACCTTTGTGGATTAATACTGTCTCATATCTTATTAATTTGGAACTAATCATAAGGACTTTTATCATTTATATATCCGAGTAATCCAATTACAAATGATAAAAGAGCAATTTCCTTTGTCACATAGTTAATTTGTACAACAACACCATGTTCTGTACATATAGTGATGCTTTGGGTCATAATTGTCCAAAAACCTCCCACTTAGCCTATAGCCAATCACTCAAGTGCCCAACACCTGAACTATGCACGGGTCACTCAAACTTTTGCTGAGAAATAGCTTTCGTCGGCGAATTTTCAAGGTTATTGATGAGTGGTAAATCTATCACTATTTCCCACTCATTTAACCTAATATTTTGTATAGTTTCTTGAGTTTTGTGAATATTTTGATGTGTTTTGTGTTATTTTGTAGATAAATAAAGTTTCAGGACATTCTGGAGGTGATTTGGAGCAAAACTATGAAAATTGGCAAAAAAGGGCATTTTGGTAATTTCCCGCGTCGCGACGGCAGGACCTTCAGCGTCGCGACGCCTAACATGCACCGGAGTATGCTAACGTGCGCCGGGTCAACGGGTCAGAATTTAAGAAGTTTGAATTTGCTAACATGCGCCGTGCCACGTGTCACCATCATAACGGATCTGCTAACGTGCGTCGTGCCACGTGTCATCATCCTACGGTGCCGACACTCACAAATGCCACGTGTCATCCTATGTCATCAGCAACGTCATCGGTCAACGAGTCAACCTTTCCACGCGACATGCCACATCATCATCCACGTCAGCTGGTCAACCGAGTCAACATGCCACATCATCATGAGCCAATCACGCCGCGACACGTGTCGCAATCCTACGGTGCCGACAATTGATCTCAGCCGCCTTGCCACGTCAGCGCCACGTCATCGCCAGTTAGCATAATAATTGAGCTCTTAGCTGCCACGCCACGTGTCGCCTTATCCTCTTAGCCGCCTCGCAACGTGTCAAGCCCTCATTATGCCACGCCAACTGTTCCAGCGTAGCGACGCAAAAGGCCTTGGCGTCGCGACGCTGGAAGCTTACCCGCGCCTATAAATTGAGCTCGAGATTTCAGTTTTTGTTGCACCATTCTCTCTCACTTCTTTGATGTAATTAGGGAGTTCTTCTCTCTCTAAGTTTCTTTTAATTTAATTTTTTAATTTTTTAATTACGTTCTGTAATAATAATAATTTACTTTCTTATTTTACAGTTTTTACTATTCACTATGAGGAGGTAACTTCCCTATGCTAGGGTCAAAGGTAATTATTTTACTATTTCTATTTAGATTAATCTCCCTTAAATATAATTTATTCACTATTTAAAATATTGACTTAATAAGGGATACCGCTATATTGGTCGGTTGGTAATTCATTTTAATCTGGTTTAAACCTGACTATCAAGGATACCGCCAGATTGGTCGGTTGGTAATTTAATTTTGGTTCCGCCTTAATGGCTGGTTGGACTTAAACTTGACTAATCAAGGATACCGTCAGATTGGTCGGTTGGTAATTAAATTCCCTTACCGCCTATATGGCTGGTTGGACTTAATTTGACTTAATCAGGATACCGCCAGATTGGTCGGTTGGTAATATTATCACAAGTTTATATATTATTTTCTGGGAGATATCTAAATTAGTAGTAGTAGAAATAATTCCTTTTACCTTAGCATTTTTATTTTATTTTACTTTTAAAGCCTTTACTTTACGCAATTACTTTTCAGCACTTTTATTTTATGGCTTTTACTTTTAAGTTTTTACTAGCCCTAGCTTTGTGTCATAACTAAGTTAGTAATCTAGGGTTGTGATGAAATCCAATATCACCGGTTTATAAGGGTTAAATTATAATTTGGGTAATATAATGATTTATTTATTGAGTCTTAATCTTAATGCTTTTTATTAACTGGCCACTAATAAAATTGATAAGGTAAACTTAAAATAAACTAGACATAGGGATTTTAAGTTTAAGATCTCAAACTCAATAGCCCACGATCTTCCTTGAGGATAGATAACCCTTTAATAGATTTCCTTACAGGATAAGAATATACCTGTCGGGCGGGGGTAGCCATAATTGGAACTTAATCTTAATGAATCCAGATAATTTGGTTGACATAGACATATGGTTCAATTAGGTTAAACTGGATATTTGTAGTTGATCATCGGAAGAGGCTTTTACATAATTTAGTAATCCAGGTTAATAAATCAATATTTTACCCAATTATATAATAACAACTTCATCTTTAAATAATATTGGAATAAATCACAACCCTAGATAGTTTTAATATTGAATTTCCTCAAAATATCTTTTCGAACAATTTTATTTACTTGTCTTTAAATTTAAAATCATCGCCATTTCAAATCAATCAAACAACCTGTCAGATACTAGTAATCGTTTGACCTCATAAAAAATTAATAGATAAGGTTTTAAGTCCTCGTGGGATCGATACTTTTTATACTACTTGAACGATACGTGCGCTTGTGTTATACGTGTGTGTAAGCACCGGTCAAGTTTTTGGCGCCGTTGCCGGGGACTTATTTATCTTTTATTATTAGTTTAGGGGTTAGATACGTTACTTGTATCTAATTTTCTTTTTACTTATTGTTTTTGTTTTCTTGTGTTTCAGGTCATCAGAAACTTCATGAGACGAACCAGAAGCTTTGAACTTCGATCGCTTGACCCAGAAATTGAAAGAACCATCAGACAGTAGAGAAGGGAAAGGCGAGAAGGCCAAGAAGCTTTAGTCAACATGGAACCTGAACCTTTGGAGGTTGCACCACCAATTCCCATTCGAGACAGAACCATTCCGGTATTTGACAGACTCATTTCATGTATTGTACTTCCTCCCTTACCAGCAAATGTAGGAGACATCAAAACATGTATTCAAATGATTCAGCAGTTAGTTCAGTTTGGGGGGAGTGCAACTGAAGACCCTAATGCCCACATCAGCAACTTCCTGGAAGTTTGCGGCACTTTCAATTACAACCGAGAAGCTGAAGAAGCAATGAGACTGCGTGTTTTCCCATATTCCTTGAAGGACACAGCTAAAGCTTGGCTACATTCACTACCAGCAGGTTCTATCACAACATGGAACACTTTAGCCACCAAATTTCTTGCAAAATACTTTCCACCAGCCAGAACCGGAAAGCTGAGGAATGACATCACATCCTTTGTGCAACAAGACTCAGAAACTCTCTACGAAGCTTGGGAAAGGTACAAAGATTTACTCCAGAAATGTCCACACCATGAGATTCCAAAATGGCTTCAAGTCCAAACATTCTATAATGGACTTTCTGGAATAATGAGAACCACAATTGATGCTGCTGCTGGAGGAGCTTTAATGGCAAAAGGAGAAGATCAAGCCTGGGAACTAATCGAAGAAATGGCCAACAACAATTCATTGTGGCCAACTGAAAGGAGCATGATCCAAAGAATTGCAGGAATTTATGAAAGTGGAGCTAATACAGCAGTCAACACCAAGCTAGATCAGATATACAAATTCATGGAGACTCTTACCACTGGATCCACAAGTTCACCATATGGAGGAGCACCAGAATCAAACCAACTTGAAGAAACGGTGAATTTTGTCAACAATTTCAACAGACAGGGGAACAATCCATATTCCAACACCTACAACCCAGGGTGGAGGAATCATCCTAATTTTTCATAGAGCAACAATTCAGGCCAACAGCGGAACTATCCACCACCTGGATTCCAACAACAAAACAAAGGCCCGGAGCAGACAAATGTACCAGTGATGGCAGAGATGTTTTTAATTAAAAAGATATGAAGCTATGATTCAGAGCCAATCAGCTTCCATCAGAGCACTGGAAAACCAAATCGGACAACTGGCCAATGCTCAGAGTTACAGACCACCAGGTAATCTTCCCAGCACCACAGAACCCAATCCAAGGAACCGAGGGAAGGAGCAATGTCAAGTCATTACTTTGAAAAGTGGTACTGAAATCAACAAAGATGTTGGAATCCAGATGTCCCAAGAAGAAGTTCCAAAAGAAGCCGAGAAACAGATGGAGGAAAAAGAAGCAAATGAAAAAGAAGCAAAGGAAAAAGAAAAGGAACAGATCACTCCACCACCACATTTTCCTCAGCGTCTTCATAAAAACAAACTGGACAAACAGTTTGCTCATTTCTTGGAGATTTTCAAAAAGCTGCACATTAACATACCTTTTGCAGAAGCCTTGGAACAAATGCCCAGCTATGTAAAATTCATGAAAGACATTCTTTCACGAAAATGAAGATTGGGAGATTACGAGACAGTAGCTTTGACAGAAGAATGCAGAGCCATCATTCAGAGGAAGCTTCCCCCAAAGTTGAAAGATCCTGGCAGTTTCACTGTACCTTGCACCATTGAAGAACATTACATCGGTAAGGATTTATGTGATTTAGGTGCCAGTGTTAATTTAATGCCTTTTTCTATTTACAGGAAACTGTAAATTGGAGAAGCAATGCCTACCTCGGTATCTTTGCAACTTGCTGATCGAACGCTAGCATTTCCAAGAGGAGTCATTGAAAATGTGCTTGTCAAAGTTGACAAACTCATCCTTCCAGCAGACTTCATCATCCTTGACATGGAAGAAGACAAAGAAGTACCTATCATTCTTGGGAGACCATTTTTGGCTATAGGTAAAACTGTGATTGATGTACAAAAAGGAGAACTGACCATGAAAGTACAGGACCAAGAAGTGACATTTAATGTTTTCAAAGCCATGAAATTCCCGAGCGATGAAAAGGAAGAAGAAGAATGCTTCAGAATTGATGTTGTTGATAGTATTGTTCAGAATACTGAGTCAAATCCCACGGATACACTTGAAGCTTGCATCACCAACATGACTGACAGTGAGCTAGATGCTGAAATCCTGGAATATATCAACTACCTTGACAAACCATTCCGATTCAAAGTAACACCACCAGTTGAAAGTTTGGAACTACCAAAGAAAGATCGAATCAAGCCTTCGATTGAAGAACCACCACAGTTGGAGCTAAAGTTACTTCCGAGCCATCTCAGGTATGCATTTCTTGGAAACTCTTCTGAATTACCTGTTATTATTTCTTCTTCACTAACATTGGAGCAGGAAGAAAAGTTGTTGAGAGTGTTACGAGAGCACAAGAAAGCCATTGGCTGGACTATAGCAGACATTCGAGGCATTAGTCCATCATTTTGCATGCACAAATCGAATGAATGATGAGTACAAACCCACAGTGGAGCATCAACGAAGACTCAATCCAATCATGAAGGAAGTTGTGAAGAAAGAAATCATCAAATGGTTAGATGCTGGCATCATTTACCCCATCTCATACAGCAGTTGGGTGAGTCCTATGCAGTGTGTGCCAAAGAAAGGAGGAATTACTGTGGTCACCAATGAAAAAAATGAGCTAATCCCAAAAGAACAGTGACTGGATGGAGAGTATGCATGGATTACCGAAAACTGAACAAATCCACGAGGAATGACCATTTTCCATTACCATTTATTGACCATATGTTAGACAGACTGGCAGAACATGAGTTCTATTGCTTTCTGGACAGATATTCAGGGTACAATCAGATTGCCATCGCACCAGAAGACCAGGAGAAAACTACATTTAATTGTCCCTATGGTACTTTTGCTTTCCGCAGGATGCCATTTGGATTATGTAATGCCCCTGCCACATTTCAGTGTTGCATGATGGCCATTTTCTCAGACATGCTAGAGCAGAGTATGGAGGTATTCATGGATGACTTTTCTGTATTTGGAGATTCTTTTGACCATTGTTTACAAAATTTGGAACATGTGTTACAAAGGTGCGAAGATACAAACTTGGTACTCAACTGGGAGAAATGCCACTTTATGGTGCAAGAAGGCATTGTTCTTGGACACCGGATCTCACAAAAAGGGATAGTGGTAGACAAAGCTAAGATAGAGACAATTGAAAAACTACCTCCACCAACATCAGTTAAAGGTATTCGAAGTTTTCTTGGACATGCAGGTTTTTACAGGAGATTTATCAAAGACTTTTCCAAGATTGCTAAACCTCTATGCAATCTTCTGGAGAAAGATGTGTCTTTCAACTTCACCAAAGAATGCCAGGAAGCCTTTGAAATCTTAAAACAGAAGCTGGTCTCTGCTCCCATCATAGTAGCACCAGACTGGACCCTTCCATTTGAGGTAATGTGTGATGCTAGTGATTTTGCTGTAGGTGCAGTTTTGGGACAACACAAAGCAAAGATTTTCAACACAATTTACTACTCCAGCAGAACTTTGAATGAAGCTTAACTCAACTACACAACCACCGAAAAGGAGTTGCTCGCAGTTGTGTACGCTTTTGACAAATTCCGCTCATATCTGTTGGGTCTCAAAGTGGTGGTCTACACAGATCATTCAGCAATCAAATATCTGATCACAAAGAAAGATGCCAAACCCAGATTGATCCGTTGGATACTTCTTCTGCAAGAATTTGACGTGGAGATTCGAGACAGGAAAGGAACAGAAAACCAGGTGGCAGATCACTTATCGAGGCTCGAGAATGGAGAAACAGCTGACAAAGAACTGACAATCAAAGAAACTTTTCCAGATGAACAGCTGTTTGCCATAAAACAACATGAAGTCCCTTGGTATGCTGACTATGTCAACTACATTGTGTCAGGAAAATGGCCGTTGGAATGGACAACTCAGCAACGGAAGAAGTTCTTCAAAGAAGTCAAACACTATGTCTGGGATGAACCGTACCTGTTCAAACGGTTGGCTGATCAACTACTGAGACGATGTGTTCCACAGGAGGAAATCAACAGTGTTTTGCAACACTGTCATTCATCACCATATGGCGGACACTTCAGCGGGAACAAAACTGCAGCAAAAGTTCTTCAATCAGGTTTGTTCTGGCCCACACTTTTTAAAGATGCTTATCTTTTTGCTTTTCAATGTGACAGGTGCCAGAGAACGGGAAATATTTCGAGAAGAAATGAAGGACCATTGCAAAACATTCTGGAAGTGGTGATATTCGATGTGTGGGGTATTGATTTCATGGGACCCTTTGTTCCATCATTTGGAAACCTGTACATTCTGGTTGCTGTAGATTACGTCTCCAAATGGGTCGAAGCAATTGTATTGCCATCTAATGATTCAAAAGTGGTGATCAAATTCCTGAAAAAGAAACATTCTCACTCGGTTTGGAACACCTCGGGCAATTATCAGCGATGGTGGCTCACATTTCTGCAACAGATACTTCGATGCACTCCTATCCAAATACGGAGTTACTCTCAAGGTTGCCACAGCTTACCATCCACAGTCAAAGGACAAGTTGAGGTTTCAAACAGGGAAATCAAAAGAATTCTAGAAAGAACTGTTGGATCAATAAGGAGAGACTGGTCTACAAAACTGGATGATGCATTATGGGCCTACCGAACAGCTTACAAGACACCCATTGGTATGTCCCCATATTAATTGGTGTTTGGGAAAGCATGTCATCTGCCAGTTGAGCTTGAACACAAGGCGTACTGGGCACTGAAGAAGTTGAATCTTGACACACAAGCTGCAGGAGAGAAAAGACTTCACCAACTCAATGAATTGGAGGAATTTCGCCTACAGGCCTATGAGAATGCCAAATTATACAAAGAAAAGACCAAAAAATGGCATGACCGAAAAATAGTGCACAGACAGTTGGAACCAAGGCAGCAGGTTTTGTTGTACAACTCGAGATTGAAACTTTTCCCTGGAAAGTTGAAATCTAGGTGGTCCGGACTATTTGTGATGACTCAGGTTTTACCATATGGAGCTGTTGAGTTACTGGATCCCAATACCAATAACACATTCAAAGTTAACAGTCAGCGTGTCAAACACTACTGGGGAGAATCATTTGAGCGACAAAAAGAAGGTGTCACACTTTCAGATCCAGCATAACATTCGAAAAGTCACGTCTAGCTGACGACGATTAAACTTAGCGCTCGCATGGAGGCAACCCATGCAATTTTTGTATATATTGTGATTTGGTGTGATTTAATTTTGTGTGTTTAGTTTTTGCAGATTAAGTCATTTCAAGATGGAAGAAGCTCTCGCAAATCTTCACAAGCAATTTCCTTCTCTCCCTCAAAAATCTCTAATGAAAGTTTACAAAGCTCACTTGGAACGGATGAGGTTACTGACGATCCATGGTGTTCCTAATGAAATTCGTTGGGTAATTGAAGCACGAGTCCGATTGGCAGGTGAATCCTCTGACTCTTTTATTTCACATCTGCCTGGTTTTGGAAGAAGCACATATGCAAAGAAACGAAGAGCTAAGAAAATGGGTGTTTGTTACAAATGTGCACGTTGGAATTGCAATACTCGTTGTCGTTCTTTAGGAATGGTGTCTGTTAATCGCGAAGACAAAATTAAATTCATTTGAGATGGCTTGAGTAAGGAGTCTTTAATGATATATCTTCGACTCTTGAGACGCATCCCAGTGGATATGTTCACATAGAATTTCGCAGATTACATACACAATTTCAAAAAGAAAGACAACAGTTAAGTCTTGGAAATCTGACTCAAAAAGACCCTGTTTGCCAATTTATAAGAAAATTGGA
>SKCR01044863.1:0-47916 GCA_019454045.1 Zanthoxylum bungeanum | reverse complement strand
TCCGCTCCTCCTCCGTTGATGTATTCACGCATTATTTCATGTCTTGATTTGATCTTGGGACCTTAGAATAAACCAACAAGTATTGCGTACATCGATCCAGTATCGGACGATCACATGTTAGGCCTGGGACTGGAAATGTGTCTGCCCCGTACGAAACATATATCGGACATCAAGCAACTAGTCTCTTTAAATCGGGCAATACTGACCTAGTATTTGTCCCGACGGTTGCAACCTTTTATAGAGCACTAGTTCTGTATCTTGCGCGATCATCAACTCCATATGTCTAAAGTGACACTTCCATCTTGACATCACACCCAGTGCACTACGATTCCTGATAAACCCAGAATAGGTGAACATAGAACCAGTTAAGGTCCCCCAACCACCAAAACCAAAGTTTACCTATTGTCGCAAGTACTAGCGATGCAAGTCTCAAGTTAAGACCATATACACCTACCTGATGCGGCCTCCCATAGACACGCAGACATACTACCAATGGGATTCCGCGGGGTCTATCCAGAGCGAAGCTGTTTTCCGTACCATCGGTAAAACACAACCTCCTATCGCACTTGCATAAGTATCCTATACTTAAATATATGAGACTATGCCGTTGTGCCCTCACAACATGCACAAGTGCAATACTAGTCTATTCCGCATTATCGATGTCCGATCTCGATAATACTCCGACTAGGGATATATAATGATTTAAACCTTTATGTATTGATACTGTCTCATATTCATCTCAATACGGAATTAATCATATGGACTTTCTCCATTTATATATCAAAGTAAATAAATTACAAAATGGCAAAAGGCAATTTCATTATCACATAGTTAATTTTGTACAATAATACAATATCATTTACAAAACCGTGACGCTATGGGTCATAATGTCTAACAAAGATAACTCATGCTTGCATGCATACACGTAACACATTTTGGCATTTGTTTTGTGTTTGTTTTGTATTCACAGGTTTGAAGAAGAAAAAAGAAGGCGGCAAAGAAAAGCCGATTAGAAGCATCAACATACCAGCTGTAGTTTCGGGATGCGTCCTAAGGGGCGAGGCCCACATCAATACTAGCAGAAGTCTTGGGGATGCGTCCCGGGGTTGAGGCCCACGTCAACACATATACCAATTGCAGTTATTGGGATGCGTCCCAAGATCGAGGTCCATTACATCATCAGTTTCGGGATGCGTCCCAGGGTCGAGGCCCACCTTTTGTCAGCGGTATTGGGATGCTTCCCAGGGTCGAGGCCCCCGTTGTCGGTTGCAGCTATTGGGATGCGTCCTAGGATCGAGGTCCACTGCATCATCAGTTTCGGGATGCGTCCCAGGGTCGAGGCCTACACATTGGCAACGTTATTGGGATGCGTCCCAGGGTCGAGGCCCCCATTGTCAGTTACAGCTATTAGGATGGGTCCCAGGATCAAGGTCCACTGCAATCATCAGTTTCGGGATGTGTCCCAGGGTCGAGGCCCCCGTTGTCGGTTTGCAGTTATCAGGATGCATCCCAGGGTCGTTGGCCCCCTGCATCGTTAGTTTTGGGATGCGTCCCCAGGGTCGAGGCCCATATTTTTTCAGCGGTATTGGGATGCATCCCAGGGTCGATGACCCCGTTGTCGGTTGCAGCTATTGGGATGCGTCCCAGGATCGAGGTCCAATACGGCATCAACTCAGGTCGATTCAGCAGGCAAATCAGATGGAAGCTGACGAGCCAGGTAAGTGAAAATGCATTGCATAACTTTGATAGGATTGTCACTGTTACATATTACACAAGTCCCATCAAAGTGGGGGCGACTGTAGGTACTGCATTTTTGCATATAAGTCCCTATAATGAGTCTCCATTTGAAGGCACTACCTTTTAAGTCACGGAAGTCACGGGAAATGGATGTCGGAAGGGGAAATTCAGAATAAGTAGGTTATCAGATTCATTTCGCAAGTTCACTGTCTTTGTTCGTGTGGCATTCGAATCAGCGTTCGAACGGTGTCGGTATTTCTGGTTTTGCTGCTAGCCTCACACCCCAGCCCAATTAGCCCACCAAAGCCCATAAAACACATCCCAATTAATAAAACACATATTTAACACATGGGGAATTAAATAAAATATTAATTAAAATCAATCAACCAATTATATTCCCAATAAAAAATATTTGTATTCCTAACTTAACAAATATTATGCCTAAACAACACAAATTAAATATATTGACTTCCTAATTTGAACTAATTTTGTCCCCCCTCAATCTTAGGATTTCCTTGTTTAACACTAAATCAAATCCCACTTAAATGCCAAATCCATTTTCCTTGTCAAGCAAGGAGTAGCCCTACCCCCTTTGCCTATAAAAACCAACCTCTCCCAACCTTTGTAGGGGCTGACCTACACGCATACAGCAAGAAAAGAGCCTCTTGATTCACACAACAAGCAAATATTTATCTTCTCCTCCTACACCCTTAGCCGAAAATCAGAGCCCCATAAACCCCTCCATTGCTGAAAACATTACAACCTGAAACACTACCGAAACAGCCCCCTATACAGCAGCGCCATATCACCAAAATACCTAAAAAAAAACAGCCCTTAAATCACCTAAACCAGTGACCAACAAAAACTGCACTTTTAATCCCTAAAACAATAACTAAAAACTACACTTAAAGCCTTTAGAAAAACCCAAAAATAGTAGCCTAAAACACCAAAAACAGTGACCAAAATACAGCAAAAATACAGTAGCAAAACATCAGCGAATCAGAGTCAAAACAGTAGCTTGAGCAGTGGAACAGCGAGGAAAGGCGTGAACCTGTGAACCCGGAGAGTTGCGGAGCATTCCCCCCCTTTTCGACGACCGTGCACCGAAGTCCGATATCATTGTCTTTACTTTTTATATGTGTATTGTGTTGTTTGCGCATGGGCTTAGTAAATGCGATTAAAAGTCCTCTATTTTGAGAGGTTGAAATCCTTCACCACGACGCTTTGCCACGCCGGATGATGTATATTCGGTTGAATGTGAGATATGTTCAATCGGGTATACGAAGTCCGATATTGTTATCTTTATTTTTATATGCACTATGATGTGATGCGGATGGGCTTAGTAAGTTGGATTACATGTCCTCCATTTCGAGGGGTTAAAGAACATTTACCATGATACTTCGCCGCGCCTTTCATTTCGTTATTCGCTTTTTTTCGTATGTCATCTTCTTGCATAATCATGCATCATGTTGCATTGCGCATGGGCTTAGTAAGTCGGATTAAAGGTCCTCTATTTTGAGGGGTTAAAATCCTTTACCACGATGCTTTGCCGTGCCTTTTAGCCCGTTATTATTTATTAGGTGTCATATATTCATCCGTTCATGTATGTGCTTGTTGTTTACTGCATTTTGGAGGTCACTACTGTAATCCCGTTCGAACGCATTTCAGAACGCCGCATGAACGCATGTTTTCTGTCTGGCCCCGTTTGAACGCGTTATCAAACGTTATACGAACACGAACCTTCTGTTTACCGTTCGAACGTGTTTACGAACGCTACTCGAACGCGCATGCATTTGTTTCATCAGGTCGGTATCATTCGAATGCGTTCTCATACGTTATACGAACGTGAACCTTGTGTTTACTGTTCGAACGCGTTTACGAATGCTACACGAACGCGAATACACTAAACTAAGTCATTTTCATCACATGTCATGCATAATTGTTTCTTAGGTGATTTCTCTTGTATCATATAATCAATCATACTATTTTAATTCCTGCCTTTATTTATTTGATGTGTTCATGAGATGGTATTCAAGCATGATTAGGCCATTAGTATGCTACTTGTTCTTAAGCATGATTTAGCCCATTTAGTTGTTCATTTTCAAGCAGGATTAGTCATTTATTTTGCGTTGGGAATTCGCATTATGTTTAGTTTTTTTGTATGTCATCTTCTTGCATAATCATGCATCATGTTGCATTGCGCATGGGCTTAGTAAGTCGGATTAAAGGTCCTCTATTTCGAGGGGTTAAAATCCTTTACCACGATGCTTTGCCACGCCTCTTAGCCCGTTATTATTTATTAGGTGTCATCTATTCATCCGTTCAAGTATGTGTCTTGTTGTTTACTGCATTTTGGAGGTCACTACAGTAATCCCATTCAAACGCGTTTCAGAACGCCGCATGAATGCATGTTTTCTGTCTAGCCCCGTTCGAACGCATTATCAAATGCTATACGAACGCGAACCTTCTGTTTACCGTTCGAACGCGTTTACGAACGCTACTCGAACGTGCATGCATTTGTTTCATTAGGTCCGGTCCCGTTAGAACGCGTTCTCAAACGCTATACGAACGCGAACCTTCTGTTTACCGTTCGAACGCGTTTACGAATGCTACACGAACGCGAATACACTAAACTGAGTCATTTTCATCACATGTCATGCATAATTGTTTCTTAGTTGATTTCTCTAGTATCATATAATCAATCGTACTATTTGAATTCCTCCTTTATTTATTTGATGTGTTCATGAGATGGTATTCAAGCATGATTAGGCCGTTAGTATGCTACTTGGTTCTTAAGCATGATTTAGCCCATTTAGTTGTTCATTTTCAAGCAGGATTAGTCATTATTTTGCGTTGGGAATTCGCATTATGTTTAGTTTTGTTCTTTATTTTCTGCATTATATAATTGAGGTATGTCATGAGATTATTGTATGATATTGTCATTATAAAGGTTTATTTTATGCATACGAACTTAGGAGTAAAATTTTCCTTGGAAATATTTTGCTTAGGCTAGGTTAGATTATTGCACAAATCATTTTATTACAAGTGGCATAAGTAAGGGACCATTCCGAACCCAACGGTTTGAGGTCTTCCCTTGCGAGGGGTGAGTGCGGCCTTAAATCATTTTCATGGTTCACACCGGGTGGCGACTCCATTATTCTCCGATTTAGTCCCCCGTAGGGTACTCCGTACTCCCAACCGGGCCCCGAGACCGGGACAACATGTGTTGCCTAGTTTCTGTGTCCCACAGTCTGGCGACTCCACTGGGGATAGAGAATCGGCCCCGAAATAATGTCTTGTAATATTATGATTCGTGCTTTAATTAACCGTGTCTACTGTGGTTAAAAGGGGTTTAATCAAAGGCACTTTTAAGGCTGGGAAATGGTTTGATGTCTTCCTTCATTCACTACCTTTCTATAAGGAAAAGCTGTGATGGCACCTAGATAATCATTTACTCGTAGCCTATTGTGATGGACTAATTTGGAGGACTCATTGTTTATTCCTTTCACCCCTAAGAGGCTAGGGTACTTAAGAGAGCCTCGTTCCACCATCCCTCTGGGGAATCTACAATGGGAAATCCATCTGACAGTCACTCACACACCATAACTCGTTGGCACTTACTATAAGGTTTAAAAAAGGTGCGCTCACTTGGTCGCTCGAACCCTTGAGTGGGGAGACCTAGTTGTGGGCAATCCTTCGCCATTGAGAGTCTTTGTCTACACTCCCGCAAACCCACACGTAGACCGGGGTTGTATGGCCTATAGCAACTATTTCCTTGTGCTTGTGGACCATCCTCATTTGGATGCAGTTGGGCCTCTTGTCAGAAATGCTAAACTTGTTGGGCCATTTAAACTGGGACGAGTTCGTATCCGGTGACAATTGGGCCAAAAGCTTCTGAAATGTTGATGGGCCACTCTGTAGAAATTAATTTTGTATGCTTGTGTTTGGGAGCATTTCGTTTGATCCATTAGAACCTTTTGTCATGAAGTATGGGCTGTTGGGCCATTTAAATTGGGACAGAACGTATTTTATGATGATTGGGCCAAAAGCATCTAAAACGCCATTGGGCCTTGTATGTTTGTGTTGGGAGCATTATCATTTGGATACGGTTGGACTTCTTGCCATGAGATGTGAACTTGTTGGGCCATTTAAACTGGGACGAGTTCACTCCTATGACAGTTGGCCCAAAAGATCCTAAAATGATGATGGGTCGATTTGTGTGAAAATTTTAATGAGTTGATAATCCCTTGTATCGCATGCATCTCATTCATCTCATGTATACATATAAAATGTTAACACCCTCTATGTCTATAAAAAGACATCATAGATTCCTGTTGGGTTAGGAAAGAGGGAAGACTCACTAACAGACCGGTAACAGATATAAGTACATCCGATAATGAGGTAACAAACCCATCCTAGATAAATCAATTTAGAAAACGGTCTCTCGCCAAATTTACTGAACAGTTGAAAGCCTTGACTACTTTTGTGGCTGGTATGGCTGTTACCCCGTTGGCGGGGGGAACTTGAGAATGTGAGACGCGAGGAGCTTCGAATGGTTGGGGGATGATATCCCCACTTTTGATGACGACATTGTTAGACAGTAATGACCCATAGCGTCACTATTTTGTAAATGATATTGTATTATTGTACAAAATTAACTATGTAGTAATGAAATTGCCTTTTACCGTTTTGTAATTTATTTACTTTGATATATAAATGGTAAAAGTCCCTATGATTAATTCCGGATTGAGATGATATGAGACAGTATCAATCCATAAAGGTTTAATCATTAAATATCCCTAGTCGTAGTATTATCGAGATTGGACATCGATAATGCGGAATAGACTAGTACTGCACTTGTGCGTGTTGTGAGGGCACAACAGCATAGTTCTCATATATTTGAGTATTGGATACTTTAGTGCGGTAAGTGCGGTAGGAGGTTGTGTTTTACCGATGGTACGGAAAACAGCTTCGCTCTGGATAGACCCCGCGGAATCCCATTGGTAGTATGTCTGCGTGTCTATGGGAGTCCGCTTCAGGGTAGGTGCATATGGTCTTAACCTGAGACTTGCATCGCTAGTACTTGCGACAATCGGTAGACTTTAGTTTTGGTCGTCCAGGGCTTTAACAGGTTCTGTGTACACCTCTTCTAGGTTTATCGGGAATCGTAGTGTATTGGGTGTGATGTCAAGACGGAAGTATCACTTCAGACATATGGAGATGATGATCGCGCAGGATACAGAACTAGTACTCTATAATGGTTGCAACCATCGGGATAATATGACAAGGTCAGGATTATCCGATTCAAAGAGACTAGTTGCTTGATGTCCGATATATGTATCGTACGGGGCAGACACATCTCCAGCCCCAGGCCTTACATGTGATCATCCGATACTGGATCAGTATACACTATACTACGGTATACTACGCCTGTTATAGATCTTATATTCCAATAAGAATATTTCTGGAGAATTGGGTAGGCATGGCGTTTTGCTAGAGGCTAACCTTGTCTTGTAAATCGGTAAAAACGTAGTACTTGGTACGTACGTGTTCGGATAATCTGACGGCCGTATTTACTGCCAACATATCCAGAGATCTCTTGGGTCGCTTCCCGAAGATTCACCAATGACGTATGATTCAAACTCGAATAATCTTGGATTAATTACGGAGAGAGACTTTATCTTGGATAAAGTACTATACATAGAGAGAGAACGATTAATTTGGAATTAATCGTAAAAAATTATTATTCGATATAATAATCGAAATTCGATTTCGACGCGAAATTAAAATTAGATTTTAATTCGGGCAAACGAGTTAATTTAGAATTAATTCGTTAGCGACGTAAATAATAATTCGCTAGGCGCAATTATTTATTTAAATTCGATTTAATTAACGTCGCGACGAAAGTTCGGTATTTCGAAAATATCGAACCCGAATGCGTGAGTACGCGTGGGCCCACTTTCATTTGGGTTGTGTGGGGCCCACATGACACATGTCATTTTATGCATTATTTAATTGTTAATACATTGCATGGTGATAGTGTACAATACACTCAATGGTTTTGCATGGAGTTTGAGTGTTTGACACTCTAAGCCATTGCATGATTTGTGTCATAAGTTTATTATTAATTTAATAAATATTATGGCATAAATATAAATTGATTTTTGTAACAAAAATCATAACACTCTCCTCTCCCTCTCATGACCGAAACTTCACTGCAGTTTTGGCTCTCCATTTTTCTTCCATTTTCTTAAGAATTTGTGAAGAAGTGTATAAGTTTGGAACTTTAATACACATCTTTGGCTAGCACCATCAAGGGATCATACAAAGGTGTTATGGGAAACTAATCTTGAGCTTGGAAGGATCAACAAAGCTTGGAGCTTATTTTCTTACCTGGGCCGAATTATCCAAAGCACAAAGGAGGTGGTTTTATTTCATCAACGCATCCGCAATCCGATCTTTGTGAGTATGATTCCGCCATACTTCATTATTGTTCATTCATTTATATATATTTTTGTTTGCCCTTTTGATCTTGGGACATGGATTAGAATTTCCAACAATGGTATCATTGAGCTTAAAGAGCATGAAAATATATTAGGGTAATATTTGGGCAAAATTATTGAAGCATGATTTGATGATTTTGATTGATTAAGTATGCTTAAATGTATGTTACATTATGTTATACATTATCAATTTCATGAAAAATAAATTGGATTAATTTTTCCCCTCTTGGAGAGGCTTGGCCGAATACTACCTAGACCATGGAGATGATGATTTGTTGTTTATAAGATCATTGGATGACTTTAAACGAACATAAAATGACGATTTGTGATTCGATTGGATTGAAAACGAAATCGGTAATTTTTCATCACCTTGGCCGAATGCTGGAAGAAGATTAGGGACTTGATTTTTTGATTAAATAATGTTGGACATGTATTTAAGATAAAAATATGATTAATGGATTAATTTGATATTTTGGAAATATTGATTTAAAGGATTAATCATGACATTACACTTAATTAATTAAGTTATAAAATTTGGAATTTTAAAATTTGATTATTGGGCTTAATTTTGAATTGGGCCTAAAACTATTATATTTGGACATAATGGGCTTGGTTGGACCAAGTAGGTTTGGGCAAATTGGATTGGATCCAAAAATGGGCCTAAATCACTCCATTAAGTCCAAATGTAATAAATGGGCTTTTATGTTTAATTGGGCCTTATGGGCTTGATATTGATTTTTATGGCAAATGAGGGTGATTCCTTATTGGGCTTGGAAATTGGGTTTGACCCACATTGACCAAGGCCCAAGCCTAATGAAATCAATTGAAAGCCCATCGGACTTTAATTAAACGGACATTGGATGTTGATTGGGCTTTGAGACCCGATAGAATTAGATTTGGAATCTAAGTCATAAAAGCACAATAAAAGTGTAAATATTTAATTTGGAATTAAATATAAGGATTAGTATTGAATACGACTTAAATTGGATTTGACGAGTAGTTCGATATAATTCGTGAATTCATACTATAAGTATTTATTCTCAAATTGAGTTGGACTCGCGCAAATGCAAACAATTGTTTGAACATTGTATTGTCACCTAATTAAAGACTAATTAATTGGATTTGATTGGTTGTATAACATGCCTTGAATGAATGAATGTGGATGTAATGTATGAATAGTGTATATCGGATGGATATTAGAAGGGAAGGGTAATTTTAGAAATTATTGTAAATTTAGAATTTATAAATGGACCTGCGTGTCCAGCCTTTCTCTTATTGTCTCTTTGTATTCTCTTCTCACCTAATTCCCCTCAATGTAAATGAGGTTTCTCTTATTGTATTATGTAATTGGGTAAGAGTAGAATAGTTCTAGCGGGGAGAGGAAAGGGAGTGATTTGTTCTAGGAACAAGTTGTTGTTCATATCCATCCGTATATCGCTATTACTTTACTTTACGCGCTTTATGATGTTTTAGAAGCATGCTTAAGGGTGTATGATGATGAGACCTAACAAAGATAAATTAATTGGTTGCCAATTACACGAAAATCCCTCAAACAATATTAAGCGATTTTCCTTCCGTTGAGTGATTCTTTCTCAAGATCCGAAATTGGCATTGGTTTGTTGGCCAAAGTCAAGACCTTTGTCAATTGAGGATGTGTTTGAATCATGAGAGTTTTGTTCCATATCGGTGTCTTGTCCAAGTTGTGATTTGTTGGCCAAAGTCAAGATCACTTCTTGTCCATCGACATTGATTACGAAACTTTCCATGTCAATGGGTCCCGCTTAACTGGAATCATTAAGTTTGTTGTGCCAAAGCCAAGACTTAGTTGATTCAGAGGAAATGGTTAGGAAAATGTATTGGATACATTGACATATGTATTAGATATATATGTTTCGGACTTGGATGTCCACCTACCGGATCTAGGAATTGGATGAGATCCAATTGATCTTCGAGATCTACCTAGTTAAATATCATACAACTTGTTGGCCAAAGTCAAGGTTGTGTGTTATTTAACGGGATCCTAGCCCACTAGGAAATTGGATTTCCCGAGTACTCGACAGAAGGTTAGAGACTTGTAGAAAATAGTGGGAGGCTAGTATTGAATTTGCAATTTCATTCAGATACTTAGCTTTACGCGCTTACAAAATTTATTTCGTCAATATTTTAACATTAGTTGGACTAATAAAATGTTATTTTTCTTGTAACAGTTTGACTGTACCCATATATCGTTAACTAGATAGTTGGACTATCGTAGTTAAGATGGCAAACAAAGGAAATGTCCGAGACATAATCATGGGTGATAATGTATTTAAGGGCACGAACTTTGCTGACTGGGAAATGAACCTGAGGATAGTCCTTGGGGCAGAGAGGCTGTTGTGTACACCATACAGAGACCTCTCGGGCCGAGGCCCACTGAGCCACTTGAGCTGGAGTTATGGAGAACTCATAGCGATGATTGTGATACAACTCAGTCGATCATGCTTGCTTCCATGACTCAACACTTTCGTCGCCAGAATAGGGACTTGGATCCTTATAATATGATGGCTAGACTAAAGGATCTTCACCGCACTAATAAGCGGATGGAGAGGTATGAGTTGTGTGAAGAAACTCTTTCGCTCCCGTATGACTGATGGCGCTTCAGTTGAGGCCCACGGGACTCAAATGATAGCTGACATTGATGAGCTGGCCAAGATGGGAATAGTCTTGGAGGCTGAGCTGACTGTAGACATGCTTTTACAGTCACTTCCCGATACTTGGAAGCAGATTATCATCAACTACAAGTTGATGGATACGGACGATACTCTTGGAGAGCTATTGTCCATTCTTAAGGAGTCAGAGAGAAAGAGCTTCTTAAAGGCAACAAGCGCGAGGCGCACTTTGCATCGACCTCTCAGATGTCAAGGGCTGGGCCCAAGGCAACTGGAGGGGTGAAAAAGAAGAAGCGTAAGAACAAGGGCAAGGCCAAGATGCTGATGGCTTATGGGAAGCCGAGGAACAAGTCACAAGACATATGCCTTAACTGCGGCAAAAGAGGTCACTGGAAGCGTGACTGCCGCATGAACAAGGCGATCAGAAGGGAGATCAAGGCGGGCAAGGCACCGACCTCTGGTATGTTTGTTATTGAAATAAACATGGCTACTTCTAGTTTTAAAAATTGGATTTTTGATTCTGGTTGTGGTTCTCATATATGTACTGATGTGCAGGATCTGCAGAACAGCAGGACTTTGGCTTCAGGGGAGATTGATCTACGAGTTGGAAACGGAACTCCTGTTGCTGTTTTGGCCGTGGGCACTTTTGTATTAGAACTGCCCTCGGGGCATGTACTTAAACTAAATGACTGTTATTATGTACCTAGTTTGACTAGGAATATTATATCTGTATCTTTGTTAACCCGAAATGGGTACACTTTTGTATTTAGAAACACTGGGTGTTATTTATATAAAAATGATGCAGAAATATGCATTGCAGTTGCAAATAATGGTCTTTATATTTTGAATATAAATGAATCTCCTACATATAAATTAACAAACAAAAGGCTTAAAAAGAGTGATCCAAATGATGAAACTTATATGTGGCATTGTCGTCTGGGACACATTAACAAGACTCGCATATCCACACTTTCGAAGAGTGGGTACTTGGACGGATTTGATCCAAATTCATATGACGTCTGCGAATCTTGCTTATTAGGCAAAATGCCTAAATCACCTTTTAGCGGTAAAGGTGAACGTGCCACTGAACTGTTAGCCCTCGTTCATAGTGACGTTTGTGGGCCCATGTCTAGCCAGGCTAGAGGTGGATATCGATACTTCGTAACCTTTACCGATGATGCATCACGTTACGGTTATGTGTATCTAATGACGCACAAGTCGGAAACTTTTGAGAAATTCAAAGAGTTTCGACACGAAGTTGAAAAACAAACAGGCAAGAGTATTAAGACATTACGGTCGGACCGTGGTGGCGAATACTTAAGTAATGAGTTTCAAGATTACCTGAAAGAATATGGTATTCTTTCACAGTGGACTCCTCCTGGAACACCACAATTAAATGGTGTGTCCGAACGGAGAAACGTACCTTGTTGGACATGGTAAGGTCGATGATGAGTCGCACTGAGCTGCCAATTTCCTTCTGGGGATATGCATTAAACAGTGCAGTTCTTATTTTGAATAAGGTTCCGTCAAAGTCTGTTGAACAGACACCATATGAGATATGGACAGGTAAGAAACCGGGTTTCTCATTCCTGAAGATTTGGGGTTGGGCATACGTTAAACGTTTGGAAGGTACCAAACTTGAACCCAAATCAGATAAATGCCTATTCGTTGGATATCCTAGGGAAACCAAAGGATATTACTTCTATCACCCACAAGAGAACAAAGTATTTGTTGCTCTACATGCGGTTTTCCTTGAGAAGGAATTCCTAAATGCAGTGTTTAGTGGGAAGAAAGTAGAACTCGATGAAAGTCGTAGTGTATACTGTTCTTGGCAATGAATTATCAACGGAACATGAACAGTCCATCTGGGATGAGACTGAACCACAATCTTCAAATACACAAGGACCGCGTAGGTCGGAGAGAGTCAGGGTAATACTTGAGAGGTATGGATTCCTGATCTCACCTCATGTAGATTAATCTTATTGAGGATAATGAACCGGCTACGTATGAGGAAGCGATACAAGGTATCGAATCCGCTTTATGGCAAGAAGCCATGAAGGCCGAAATGGATTCCATGTATACCAACCAAGTTTGGACACTGGTTGATGCACCAGAAGGCGTAAAGCCTATTGGATGCAAATGGGTCTTCAAGAAGAAGACTGACATGGATGGCAACGTACAAACGTACAAAGCTAGGCTTGTAGCGAAGGGATATCGTCAACGACTTGGAGTTGATTATGACGAAACCTTCTCACCCGTTGCCATGATTAAATCCATTCGGATAATGCTTGCAATAGCTGCATATTACGATTATGAAATATGGCAGATGGACGTTAAAACCGCTTTCCTTAACGGAAACCTTTCGGAGGATGTTTATATGCAACAGCCTGACGGTTTTATCGCACCTAGACTTGCAAACAAGGTTTGTAAGTTAAATCGGTCCATTTATGGACTGAAGCAAGCATCGCGGTCGTGGAACCAGCGTTTTGATGAGATCATAAAAGAATATGATTTCATTCAAAACGAAGATGATCCTTGTGTATATAAGAAGGTTAGTGGGAGTGCACTGACTTTTATTGTCCTTTATGTCGACGATGTATTGCTTATCGGTAATGACATTCCCATGTTAACGTCGGTGAAAGCTTGGCTTTCATTGAAATTCTCCATGAAAGATCTGGGAGGGGCAGCTTTTATTCTAGGAATAAAGATCCACCGGGATAGATCTAGAAAGCTACTTGGACTCTCCCAGAGTACATATATTGATAAAGTGTTGAAGAGATTCAACATGGATCAGTCCAAGAGGGGACTGTTACCAATATCACATGGCGTCTATCTATCTAGGGACATGTGTCCTAAAACACAAGATGAGAGAGACAACATGAGTCGGACTCCGTTCGCCTCGGCAGTCGGATCGATCATGTATGCCATGATATGTACACGACCTGATGTGTCCCATGCTTTGAGCATGTGCAGTCGATATCAGGCCGATCCAGGTAAAGATCACTGGATGGCGGTTAAGAGTATCCTTAAGTATCTTAACAGAACTAAGGATGCTTTCTTAATCTATGGAGATGGAGAACTTGAGGTATCTGGGTATACCGATGCAAGTTTCCAAACCGACAGAGACGACTTTAAGTCGCAATCTGGGTACATATTTTGTTTGAATAACGGAGCAGTGAGCTGGAAATCTCCAAGCAAGATACTGTTGCCGATTCAACAACTGAAGCGGAGTACATTGCAGCAGCTGAAGCAGCAAAAGAGGCAGTTTGGATCCGTAAATTCCTAATTGGATTAGGAGTAGTTCCGTTAGCAGCTGAGCCCGTTCCATTGTATTGTGACAATAGCGGGGCTATAGCACAGGCTAAGGAACCAAGGTCTCATCAACGATCCAACATGTTCTTCGACGATTCCATCTGATTCGAGAGATCATACATCGTGGCGATGTGAAGATCGAAAAGATCGCATCAGAGGATAATGTTGCAGATCCGCTGACGAAGGCTATTCCTCGGGAAAAGTTTGAGCGACATGTACATAGTTCAGGTATTAGATGCTTGAGTGACTGGCTATAGGCCAAGTGGGAGATTGTTAGACAGTAATGACCCATAGCGTCACTATTTTGTAAATGATAATGTATTATTGTTCAAAATTAACTATGTAGTAATGAAATTGCCTTTTACCGTTTTGTAATTTATTTACTTTGATATATAAATGGTAAAAGTCCCTATGATTAATTCCGGATTGAGATGATATGAGACAGTATCAATCCATAAAGGTTTAATCATTAAATATCCCTAGTCGTAGTATTATCGAGATTGGACATCGATAATGCGGAATAGACTAGTACTGCACTTGTGCGTGTTGTGAGGGCACAACAGCATAGTTCTCATATATTTGAGTATATTGGATACTTATGCAAGTGCGGTAGGAGGTTGTGTTTTACCGATGGTACGGAAAACAGCTTCGCTCTGGATAGACCCCGCGGAATCCCATTGGTAGTATGTCTGCGTGTCTATGGGAGTCCGCTTCAGGGTAGGTGGTGCATATGGTCTTAACCTGAGACTTGCATCGCTAGTACTTGCGACAATCGGTAGACTTTAGTTTTGGTCGTCCAGGGCTTTAACAGGTTCTGTGTACACCTCTTCTAGGTTTATCGGGAATCGTAGTGTATTGGGTGTGATGTCAAGACGGAAGTATCACTTCAGACATATGGAGATGATGATCGCGCAGGATACAGAACTAGTACTCTATAATGGTTGCAACCATCGGGATAATATGACAAGGTCAGGATTATCCGATTCAAAGAGACTAGTTGCTTGATGTCCGATATATGTATCGTACGGGGCAGACACATCTCCAGCCCCAGGCCTTACATGTGATCATCCGATACTGGATCAGTATACACTATACTACGGTATACTACGCCTGTTATAGATCTTATATTCCAATAAGAATATTTCTGGAGAATTGGGTAGGCATGGCGTTTTGCTAGAGGCTAACCTTGTCTTGTAAATCGGTAAAAACGTAGTACTTGGTACGTACGTGTTCGGATAATCTGACGGCCGTATTTACTCCCAACATATCCAGAGATCTCTTGGGTCGCTTCCCGAAGATTCACCAATGACGTATGATTCAAACTCGAATAATCTTGGATTAATTACGGAGAGACTTTATCTTGGATAAAGTACTATACATAGAGAGAGAACGATTAATTTGGAATTAATCGTAAAATTATTATATTCGATATAATAATCGAAATTCGATTTCGACGCGAAATTAAAATTAGATTTTAATTCGGGCAAACGAGTTAATTTAGAATTAATTCGTTAGCGACGTAAATAATAATTTCGCTAGGCGCAATTATTTATTTAAATTCGATTTAATTAACGTCGCGACGAAAGTTCGGTATTTCGGAAATATCGAACCCGAACGCGTGAGTACGCGTGGGCCCACTTTCATTTGGGTTGTGTGGGGCCCACATGACACATGTCATTTTATGCATTATTTAATTGTTAATACATTGCATGGTGATAGTGTACAATACACTCAATGGTTTTGCATGGAGTTTGAGTGTTTGACACTCTAAGCCATTGCATGATTTGTGTCATAAGTTATTATTAATTAATTAATATTATGGCATAAATATAAATTGATTTTTGTAACAAAAATCATAAAACACTCTCCTCTCCCTCTCATGACCGAAACTTCACTGCAGTTTTGGCTCTCCATTTTTTCTTCCATTTCTTAAGAACTTTGTGAAGAAAGTGTATAAGTTTAGAACTTTAATACACATCTTTGGCTAGCACCATCAAGGGATCATACAAAGGTGTTATGGGAAACTAATCTTTGAGCTTGGAGTGATCAACAAAGATTGGAGCTTCTTTTTCTTACCTTGGCCGAATCATCCAAAGCACAAAGGAGGTGGTTTTATTTCATCAACGCATCCGCAATCCGATCTTTGTGAGTATGATTCCGCCATACTTCATTATTGTTCATTCATTTATATATATTTTTGTTTGCTCTTTTGATCTTGGGACATGGATTAGAATTTCCAACAGACATGGCAGAGTATGCAACAGACAGAGTGATACGGTCTCATGTAGAATTTCAGAAGCTCCAGGATCAAGTTGAAACAGTTACCCACAAAATGAAGGGTAAACATTAAGAGTTGTTAGATTATGAGGCAATGACCTTCGAAGAACAGTTGCCTGCTCAGTTCAAGATGCCAGATATGGCTAAGTTCAACGGGAATGGGGATCCAAGGGTTCATCTCCATCAGTATGTGTCAGTTATGAGTTCTGTGGGTTTGACAAAGTGACAGGTACAGAAGATGTTTGAATGTCACTCGAGGGGGCACCGATGGTATGGTATCACAACCTTGAGAAGAAAGTAAGAAGATTGGAGGGAATTGGCTGATGCATTCCTGAAACAGTATGTCACAGACTTGGAGATAGATCTGTCACTCCGTGATCTGGAGAACACCAGGCAGGAAAACCGAAGAAAGAGAGTTTCAAGGAGTATGTGGACCGCTGGAGAAGCCAGCTCTTAAAGATCTAGACCAGGCCCTCGGAGAAGGACCAGATAAAATGATCATTAAGGGCACCAAGCCCTCCATCTATGGGAAACTGAGGAGGATGACCTCCATGATAATGACTTCCGACAGTGAGGGAAACTGTCATGGATATTGAGGAAGAAATGCCGAGAATAGAAAATTCTATGGTCTGAACAGGAGGCCCATTGGGGGGACATCGGGAACAAAGCCCGTTTTGCTAAGATTGCGCTATCCGAAACCGAAGATTCTCCAATGGGTAGACCCTTGTCCAAAGTATTGGAGAAATTGAAGAGACAAGGACTTCTGAAACCCCTAGAAACCAAACCACTCCTAAACCCTCCATCACCACATCTTAACCTAAACCAATATTACCAATTCCACCAACAGAAAGGCCACGATACCGACAACTGTGCCCGACTCCACCATGAAATCCAAGACCTTATAGACTCCAAAACGATACCCGACCCTGAAACAGAACGCCCTAATACACACCAGAACCCTTTGCCAAATTACCACTCTGTCCCGCCACCAACCTATATGATAAAATCTGGCCTACCCGAGAACCTTGTCCTCAAATCCTTTGACCTCCAAGCCGTTTCCCTTGGGATTTTGGATTGTAACAGCGAAGATGAAACCGAACATGGGAAAAGTTTATGGGCGGACTTCTCTAGTAGTGATGAAGAAGAAGTGAGGGGTATGACACGCAGCGGGCGTTTCTACAATGATATGACTGATAAGGGTGAAGAAGTGTTGGCTGGAGGAAGAGAAGTGGCAGAAAATAGGGATAATACCGAGGGAGATGTAGTGCTGCAGCAGTTAAGGAAAACCCGAGCATAAGTGAGTATCTTGGATTTGTTGTGTGCATCTCAGGAGCACAGGCGGGCCATGGTTGAGGCCTTAAGCAAGATAGTGGTGACGGAGGATGCCAACCCCACAATGTTTGTTGGGATAGTGCAAAAGGAGGCTTTGCATGCAATCACTTTTTCTGAGGAAGAACTCCCAGCTGATGGGAGAGAATCATAATAGACCTTTGTTTATTAGAGCTGAAGTGAGGGGTAAAAGGACCTCTTGTGTGATGGTGGATGACGGCTCATCCATTAATGTGTGCCCGTCGAAGATTTTGGCCAAGCTGGGAATGAAAACAACAGATCTGGATCTCTCTAGTATGACTATCAAGGCTTATGATGACAGAAGCGAGGAGTTGAGGGTACATTTGTCAAGGTTGGTTCTATTGAGGACGAAGTTGAGTTCACAGTGCTGGACATCCCGACCACTTTTGCCTTATTGTTGGGAAGGCCTTGGTTTTATAAGCTTGGGGGCGTGCCCTCCACTATGCATCAGATGATTAAGTTCCCATATGGAGGAGAAATTTTCACCATACGAGCTGTGGTAGACAATGCTTTGGCTGCTTTGGAAATACAACCTTTCACGAGGTTCCAAGTGTCGGCAACTTTTGAGGAATGGGTGGATCCTAAGGTAGCTAGGATCATGGGAAAAAATGAAGTCCGAGCCAGGTGAGGGTTCAAAACTGCCAGACTTCAGAGGACAGACTACTCGAAGGGGTTTGGGGTACAAATCTGATGAAGAAAAGCTGAAGGTTAAAAAGAAAGGGTTGAAACTGGCAGATTGTTTTGTGAAGGCTTCAAGGTATCAGGGTGAGCCCGAACCAATAGAAGTTAACGGGATGGTGGTGCCTGGTTTCGAGATCTTCCAAGAGATGCTGGGCAAGAAGCTGCTGACCGAAGAAGTTGTGGAAGAAGCAGAGAATTGGGAAGAAGAGTTGATAAAGTTGGAGAGCCTGACTCTGGGAGAGGATAAAAAGCCTGAAGAAAACCTGGTTGCAGAGAAAGAAGTGTCTATAGATGAGGAAGACATTTACCTTCCTGATTTGTTTGAATGTACTTCTGCACTATCCAATAATAAAGACATTTCTTTTGCTTACTTGCCTGAGTCATTTCCATTTGCTCTACACGAATCAAGCATATTTGATATCAGTTCAGCCAGAACTACTGCATTTAACTTGGGTACATCTGAGAACCCCAAGGAAATTCTGATTACAAGTGAAGTTACCTCCGAGGAGAGGGAGAAATTAGAAGAAGTATTGGTCAGACATGCCAAAGTATTTGCTTGGTCCTATGAGGATATGCCTGGGGTAGCCAGAAGCATTGCCCAGCACACAATACCCACTTATCCGAATATGAGGCCAGTGAAACAGAAACTCCGACGGGTGAGACCTGAGTGGGCCGAGAAGGTCAGAGAAGAGGTTAAGAAACATATAGATGTGGGGTTCCTGGAAGTAGTGAAGTATCCCGAGTGGTTAGCAAATAATGTGCCAGTACCGAAGAAAGACGGGAAAGTCAGAATATGTGTGGATTACAGAGATCTCAACAAGGCTTGCCCGAAAGATGATTTTCCTCTACTGCGTATAGATGTTCTGGTTGATAATGTGGCTCTATCTGCTATGTATTCATTTGCAGACGGGTTTTCAGGTTACAATCAGGTGCTCATGGCTGAGGAAGATAAGCACAAGACTGCCTTTGTTACCGAGTGGGGTACTTATTATTACAGGGTAATGTTTGGGCTCAAGAATGCGGGAGCTACGTATCAACGGATGGCCACTACCTTATTTCATGACTTGATGCACAAAGAGATTGAAGTGTATGTGGATGACATGATGGTGAAATCAGAGACAATAATTGGGCATATAGAAGCACTGGAGAGGTTCATTCAGAGAGTTGACAAGTACAACATGCGGCTGAACCCCAAAAAATGTGTGTTTGGGGTAACATAAGGAAAGCTGCTGGGGCATATAGTGGGAATGGGAGGAATTGAGGTAGACTCTGAAAAGATCAAAGCAATCACAGAGATGCCAGCACCGAAGACTGAGAAGGAGGTCAGAGCATTCCTGGGGAAGATTCAGTACATCAGTCGGTTCATCGCCAAGTTGACGTCAGTGTGTGAGCCTATTTTCAAACTGTTAAGAAAATATCAACCGGTAAAGTGGAATGAACAGTGTCAAGCAGCCTTCGACAGGATCAGAGAGTACTTGGTAAAGCCTCATGTGTTGAAACCTCCGAGATTGGGCAGACCTTTGATATTGTATTTGGCCATAGAATTAGAAGCATTGGGGGCAATGATGGTACAGGCAGATGAGACAGAGGTAGAACATGCAGTTTACTATCTGAGTAAGAAGATGCTCCCGTATAAGGCTCGATATCAGGAAGTAGAGAAGATCTGTCTTGCAGTGGTATGGGCTTCCCGAAAATTGCGGCATTACTTCCAGTCTTACAAGATCCAGGTAGTGGCAAAGGAGAATCCTCTGAAATATCTGCATTCAGTGCCTTTGCTAGTGGGGAAATTGGGCAGATGGTTAGTATTGCTGACAGAGTTTGACATTGAGTATCTCACCACCAAAGTGATCAAGGGGCGAGCAGTAGCAGAGTTTCTTGCGTTGCAACCTATTGAAGGGGATCAATATAAGTTTGAATTTCCCAATGAAGAGATCCGAGCAATTACAGTTCAGAGATGGAAAATGTATTTTGACGGAGCAGTGAATTACAAGGGAGCCGGAATTGGGATTGTGATAGTGACTCCCTAAGGAAAGACCTTGCCTTTGGCCAAAAGGTTGACATTCAGAGTAACAAACAACATGGCCGAGTATGAAGCATGTGTTTTTGGTTTGACTACATTGATAGCCTTGAAGGCCGAGAATGTGGAAGTCTACGAAGATTCTATGTTGGTAGTCCAGCAGATGCGAGGAGAATGGGAATTGAAAGAAGAATGGTTGAAACCTTACATTTTTTACCTCAGAAAGTTGGCACAGGTTATCCCCGATTGTAAGTTTCAACACTTGCCAAGAGAAGAGAATCAGATGGCTGATGCATTGGCTACACTTGCAGCGACTTGGGAAAATCCAAAAAAGTTAGTGATGAGACCGTTGATACTGACAACAGCAAGAAAACCTATTTATGAGATAGAGAGAATTCTGGAAATAGAGGCCGATGACAGTAAACCTTGGTATTATGACATTCAGAGGTATCTGGAACATGGGGAACTCCCAGAGGGAGCAGGCAGAAAAGACAGAATAGCCATTCAGAGGTTAGCTTCCCAGTATGTGATTTTGAAAGGGGAACTGTACAAGAGGCAAGCAAACGGTATTCAGTTGAAATGTGTGGGAAAAGAAGTGGCTTTGCAGGTAATGGAAGAAGTACACGCCGGGGTATGTGGTCCGCACATGAACGGGTTGAATCTGTCCCGCAAGATAGTGAGACAAGGTTTTTACTGGTCAACCATGGAGACAGACTGTGCGAAGATGGTAAAGCACTGTCATAATTGTCAAGCACACGACAATTAGAATCATTTACCGCACACAGAGTTGCACGGGTTGTCAGAGCCGTGGCCTTTCTCAGCATGGGGAATTGATATGATTGGAGAGATTCGACCGAATGCATCGAATGGGCATCGCTTCATAGTAGTGGTAGTAGATTATTTCTCAAAGTGGGTGGAAGCCGAGTCATTCTGCAATGTTACAGCGAAACAGATGGCAAAGTTTATAGCTCGGAATCTCATTTGTCGGTATGGTATGCCGCACCATGTGGTTACAGATAACAGAGTTCAGTTTCAGGGGAAACAAAGGCAATGCTACAGAAATACAGGATAGGCCATCATAAGTCATCACCGTACAGGCCGTAGGCAAATAGGGCAGTTGAGGCAGCCAACAAGACTATAAAGACGATTCTCGCCAAGATGACAGAAAGCTACAGAGATTGGACAGATAAGCTACCGTATGCCTTGTGGGGGTACATAACGTCAGTAAGAACAGCAACATGGGCCACATTTTTTTCTCTAGTCTATGGAATGGAAGCAGTACAGCCAGTGGAAGTTGAGATACAGTCAATGAGGGTATTAGCAGAAACAGAGTTACCTGAGCAAGAGTGGGCCACACAGAGGTTTGAACAGTTATCACTGCTAGATTAGAAGAGAACGAAGTCTTTGTATGACATGCAGTTGTATCAGAAGAGACTAGCCCGAGCATTTAACAAGAAGGTACGCCCCACCAAGATTAGAAAGGGCGATTTGGTACTTAAGCAGTCGAGGCCGTCGATGATAGATCCGAGAGGAAAGTTCAGACCTAACTGGGAAGGACCTTACATAGTGCAGAAAGTGATGGGAAATAGGGCAATGAAACTGTCAGACTTGGAAGGTAACGAGTTCACTGAGCCGATCAACGTGGACAAACTGAAGCAGTGTTTTGCCTGAGAAAAAGAAGACTTGTCAGAAGGCCTAACCCGACGAGATAAGGTAACTCATGCATGCATTCATACACGTAACACATTTTGGTATTTGTTTTGTGTTTGTTTTGTATTCACAGGTTTTGAAGAAGAAAAAAGAAGGCGGTAAAGAAAAGCCGATTAGAAGCATCAACATACCTGCAGCAGTTTCGGGATACGTCCCAAGGGTCGAGGCCCACATCAATACTAGCAGCAGTCTTGGGGATGCATCCCAGGGTTGAGGCCCACGTCAACACATATACCAGTTGCAGTTATTGGGATGCGTCTCAGGATCGAGGTCCATCACATCATCAGTTTCGGGATGCGTCCCAGGGTCGAGGCCCACCTTTTGTCAGCGGTATTGGGATGCGTCCCAGGGTCGAGGCCCCCGTTGTCGGTTAAATCTATTGGGATGCGTCCCAGGATCAAGGTCCACTGCATCATCAGTTTCGGGATGCGTCCCAAAGTCGAGGCCCACACATTGGCAACGTTATTGGGATGCGTCCCAGGGTCGACGCCCCCGTTGTCGGTTGCAGCTATTAGGATGCGTCCCAGGATCGAGGTCCACTTCATCATCTGTTTCGGGATACATCCCAGGGTCGAGGCCCACACATTGGCAACATTATCGGGATGCGTCCCAGGGTCGAGGCCCCCGTTGTCGGTTGCAGTTATCAGGATGGTCCTAGGGTCGTTGGCCCCCTGCATCGTTAGTTTTGGGATGCATCCCCAGGGACGAGGCCCACATTTTGTCAGCGGTATTGGGATGCTACCTAGGGTCGAGGCCCACGTTTTCAGTTGCAGCTATTGGGATGCATCCCAGGATCGAGGTCCACTGCGGCATCAACTCAGGTAGAGGCAGTAGGCAAATCAGATGGAAGCTGACGAGCCAGGTAAGTGAAAATACATTGCATAACTTTGATAGGATTGTCACTGTTACATATTACACAAGTCCCATCAAAGTGGGGGCGACTGTAGGCACTACATTTTTGGATATAAGTCCCTATAATGAGTCTCATTTGGAGGCACTACCTTTTAAGTCACAGAAGTCATGGGAAACGGACGTCAGAAGGGGAAATTCAGAATAAGTAGATTATCAGATTCATTTCACAAGTTCACTATCTTCGTTCGTGTAGCGTTCGAATCTGCGTTCAAACGGTGTCGGTATTTCTGGTTTTACTGCTAGCCTCACACCCCAGCCCAATTAGCCCACCAAAGCCAATAAAACACATCCCAATTAATAAAACACATATTTAACACATGGGGAATTAAATAAAATATTAATTAAAATCAATCAACCAATTATATTCCCAATCAAAAATATTTGTATTCCTAACTTAATAAATATTATGCCTAAACAACACAAATTAAATATATTGACTTCCTAATTTGAACTAATTTTGTCCCCCATCAATCTTAGGATTTCCTTGTTTGACACAAAATCAAAGCCCCCTTAAATGCCAAATCCCTTTTCCTTGTCAAGCAAGGAGTAGCCCTACCCCATTTGCCTATAAAAACCAACCTCTCCCAACCCTTGCAGGGGCTGACTTACACGCATACAGCAAGAAAAAAGCCTCTTGATTCACACAGCAAGCAAATACTTCTCTTCTCCTCCTACACCCTTAGCCGAAAATCACAGCCCCATAAACCCCTCCATTGCCGAAAACATTACAACTTGAAACACCACCGAAATAGCCCCTATACAGCAGCCCCATATCACCAAAATACCTAAAAAAATAGCCCCTAAATCACCTAAACCAGTGACCAACAAAAACTGCACTTTTAATCCCTAAAATAATAACTAAAAAGTACACTTAAAGTCTTTAGAAACACCCAAAAATAGTAGCCTAAAACACCAAAATCAGTGACCAAAATACAACAGAAATAGAGTAGCAAAACAACAGCGAATCGGAGTCAAAACAGTAGCGAATCGAAACAGTGAGGAAAGGCGTGAACCTGTGAACCGGAGGAGTTGCGGAGCATTCCCCCCTTTTCGACGACTGGAGCATTCCCCCCTTTTCGGAACAACAAATCATTGTCTTTACTTTTTATATGTGTATTGTGTTGTTTGCGCATGGGCTTAGTAAGTGCGATTAAAGGTCCTCTATTTTGAGAGGTTAAAATCCTTCACCACGAGGCTTTGCCGCGCTGGATGATGTATATTCGGTTGAATGTGAGATAAGTTCAATCGGGTATACGAAGTCCGATATTGTTATCTTTATTTTTATATGCACTATGATGTGATGCGCATGGGCTTAGTAAGTTGGATTAAAGGTCCTCCATTTCGAGGGGTAAAAGAACCTTTACCACGATACTTCGCCGCGCCTTTCGTTTCGTTATTAGCTTTTTTTCGTATGTCATCTTCTTGCATAATCATGCATCATGTTGCATTGCGCATGGGCTTAGTAAGTCGGATTAAAGGTCCTCTATTTTGAGGGGTTAAAATCCTTTACCACGATGCTTTGTCGTGCCTTTTAGCCCGTTATTATTTATTAGGTGTCATCTATTCATCCGTTCATGTATGTGTCATGTTGTTTACTATATTTTGGAGGTCACTACTGTAATCTCGTTCGAACGCATTTCAGAATGCCGCATGAATGTATGTTTTCTATCTGGCCCCGTTTGAACGCGTTATCAAACGCTATACAAACGCGAACCTTCTGTTTACCGTTCGAACTCATTTACGAACGCTACTCGAACGCGCATGCATTTGTTTCATCAGGTCCGATCTCGTTCGAACGCGTTCTCAAATGCTATATGAATGTGAACCTTGTGTTTACTATTCGAACGTATTTACGAACGCTACACGAACGCGAATACACTAAACTAAGTCATTTTCATCACATGTCATGCATAATTGTTTCTTAGGTGATTTCTCTTGTATCATATAATCAATCATACTATTTGAATTCCTGCCTTTATTTATTTGATGTGTTCATGAGATGGTATTCAAGCATGATTAGGCCGTTAGTATGCTACTTGGTTCTTAAGCATGATTTAGCCCATTTAGTTGTTCATTTTCAAGCAGGATTAGTCATTTATTTTGCGTTGGGAATTTGCATTATGTTTAGTTTTGTTCTTTATTTTCCGCTTTATATAATTGAGTTATGTCATGAGATTATTGTATGATATTGTCGTTATAAAGGTTTATTTTATGCATGCGAACTTAGGAGTAAAATTTTCCTTGGAAATATGTTGCTTAGGCTTGGTTAGATTATTGAACAAATCATTTTATTACAAGTGGCATAAGTAAGGGACCATTCCGAACCCAACGGTTTGAGGTATTCGCTTGCGAGGGTTGAGTGCGGCCTTAAATCATTTTCCCGGTTCACACCGGGTGGCGACTCTATTATTCTCCGGTTTAGTCCCCCGCGGGCTACTCCGTACTCCCAACCGGGCCTCGAGCCCGGGACAGCATGCATCACCCAGTTTCTGTGTCCCACAACAGCTACTGTCCACGCATTTCAGGGACTGTTTCTACAGTGCGTTGGGCGCGAATCGAGTCCAAAACTATCCAGTTTTTGTCCGGCTATTCGGGGCTGTTCGGGGACTGATCTGGGGCTGTTTCGGGGCTGTAATTTTTTCTAAAATTGAAGCAAAATTTCAGTGGTGGTAGCATTAACTTTCGGCATTCAAAGGAGAAGGCCATAAAAATTTTTCAAGTCCGATTCGTGTGCCTGAACCGTTTTCGCTGTGCGAGGAAAGCATTTCCTACAATTGACATCCAAAGCAAGGTTGAAAAGTGTTCTTAACCCTTCTTGTTTTCATTTAAAGTTACTATTTTTAATATGTTTATATGAGTTAACAATTTTAATATGCATGTTTAGATGAGTAGGCACAAAATCATATTCATATGATGAATGTTTTTTTTTTTATTTCATGTAATGAATGGATTTTACATTGGTCGTAAATTTTTCTGGCTCTTATTTTTGTAGTTGGTTTTGATTTTGCGATGTAAGGCCATTTTCTACAATTGTTGTAATTTTATTTTTCGATGTAAAAAATTCAATTGTTGTAATTTGGAGCACCGTATTCGTAAAAGGAGCCAACACTACCTTGGAGCGGGATTTGAAGACCAAGGAATGCCTTGGTAATTTTATGTACTAATTAGCTTAGTATAGAAAAAATAAGAGCCCGGTCAATGCAAAATATTTTTTTATGTGATATGTATGTTTAATTTGAATTGTTTGAATAACATGTCATATAGCTTAGGGTGCCTACTCTTGCATTTTACATGCCATAACCTGTTTTAGATGCATTATCATTATAGACATGAAATATGATTTTATGTGATTTAAAGTGTTTAAATTAGAATATGATATGCATGGAAATCAATTAATTGGATTAATTGGATTTATGGTTTAAAATTTGTATTCTAATAAATTGGGCTTAATTAGTGCATAATAAATTCCATTGGTATATAGGATGGAAAATCGGATATAAATTCCATAGCCGAATCTGAATGGACGGTAATGTGGTCTGCACTCGAGATACAATTCCACGTACCATTGGATTTTATAATGCACTAAGATTAATTAAATAGTTTAATGTAAATCTTGACCATTTTAGGATTCTAAAATTTTAAACCTATTAGTGTTCTAATATTTTAAGAGTTAAAATATAATAGGTCACTAATATCACTCTAATTAAATTAGTTTAATAGAGTAATACATTTAGTAGAGACTAATGGATAGTTAGTGATATAATTGGTTAGGTCACTAATGGTGAACTAGTGTAAATAAAAGTTATGATTTAGCCGCCATAAATCTATTCACACTAGTTAAATTAAAATATCAGATATTTTTTAAATAGAAACCTTAATTTTAAAATAGTGAGTGGGAGAGGGATATACGACAGTATATCCCGCGATTTCCGTTGTTAGTCTGAAAATATGAGATTCAAAAGGCGCCTCGAGACGGCTTTGTTTTCGTCCCCCTACGGATGGTGTCCATTTTGGGTCAATATTAGGTTTGGATTCCGAGAGGATAGTGATTCTAGATGTATCTTGTGAACTGACCTACCATACGGCGGCACTTCACTCGTTAAGTCCAAGAATCCCGAAATGGCGGGTCACACTCACAAAGGAATAATTAACTGTTAATAAAATTCCTTGATCGAATGATACATTAATTGTTTAATATAGGAATAAGAGTTATTCCCGCATATATTAATCGATTGAGATTGTCTCGATCTATCATGCAAGTACTTGACCTAGGGGTGGGCAAAAAAACCGATCGAACCGAACCAGACCGCAATTTGAACCAAATCGGACCGAATTTATGGTTTTTTTCTAACGGTTCGGTTTGCGATTCGGATTGGCCCACCCCAAACGGTTTACGGTTCGATTTAGGTACGAATTCGAACCGCACCTATTAAACCGAACCGAACCATTATAATTAAAACAAAACCCTAGATTTTTCCTCATCTCTCAATCTCTCTCTCTGTCGCTCATCACTCTTCTTTCATCTCTCCCTGTCACTCTCTCTCTCACGCTCTCGCCATCACTCTTCTTTCATCTCTCCTAGATTTTTCCTCATCTATCACTCCGGGAATTATTGACACAACGCCATGTTGAGTTCTAATATAGGTCCCAAGATCATGAAATCAAGCATAAAATTCGCATGAATACATCAAAGGAATAAGGCGGAATTCATACTCACATTGAATGGTTTGATGCTAGGAAGAACAAGACCCATTTTGCTCCTTGTTGAAGCTCGGTTTTGACCTCCAAAAACAGCAGGGACTGCTTGGTGGGGGGCTGTTTTGATGCTCCAAAAATCGGCCATGGAAGACCACCATTGAAGCTCCAAGCTTCAAGCTTCAATAACAAATCCAAGCTCATAAATTCGTTTCCCTATCACCTATGTATAACCCAAGTGTGTGCTAGCACTACTCTTCTTCATTTGCTTCTCAAAATTTCGGTCAAACCAGAAAAAATTAGGAGAAAAAATGGCTCCAAGCCGTGAGATGAAGAAGAATCGGCCAAGGAGACCGTGAGAGAGGTGAAGGGTTTTTGGCTCCAAAAGCCTAAAACCGTAAGTCACTTATGAAGAGAGAGAGAGTTATTCTTTTGTATATCATTTTATTTATCTTTTATTTACCAAGTAATATAAATAAAATATATACAAAACTTTTAATTAAAAAAGTCAAAAGCAAAAGCAAAAAGCTTTCAACTTTTCACCCATCACTTCTCTTTTTTCATCAAGTCACTTCACTTTAATAAAGTGACAACTTGTCATGTCACATCACTCAAAGTGACAAGTGATTTGACAATTGATGCGACTAGTGATTTGACGCTTGATGTGACTTGCGTGCCGCACTCGAATTCGAAATGCAAATGCGCTCGCAATCACTCTCGGGCTCGGGTTCGCTAATTCCAAATTAACGAATTTTCCGTCGCGTCGTAATTAAATGATTACGCCTAGCGAAATCACTATTCACGTCGCTAACGAATTAATTCTAAATTAATTCGTTCGCCCGAATTAAAATCTAATTTCAATTCCGCGTCAAAATCCAATTTCTAATAATATATCAAATATATTATTTTATCGATTAATTCCAATTAATCGTTCTCTCTCTTTAATTAATATTTTATCCCAGATAAAATATCTCCGTGATTAATCCCAGATTAATTTTCTCTCTCTTCTAATTAATCCCAGATTAATTAAGTGCGAGTTATACGTCATCGGTGAATCTTCGGGAAGCGACCCATGAGATCTCCAGATATGTTGGCAGTAAATACGGTCGTCGGACTATCCGAACACGTAAGTACCTCGTACTACGTTTATACCGATTCACAAGACAAGGTTGGCTTCTAGCAAAGCGCCATGCCTACCCAATTCTCCAGAAATATTCTTACAGGAATATATAGATCTGTATCAAGCGTAGTATACCGTAGTATTGTGTATATCAGCCCAGTATCGGATAGTCACGTGCTAGGGCTGGGGCTGGATAAGTGTCTGCCCCGTCCGAAGCACATGTCGGATGTCTGGTAACTAGTCTCTATAATCGGATATACATGACCTTGTCATAATATCCCGATGGCCGGCCAGCACTTAAGAGCACTAATACCGTATCCTACGTGACATCATCTCCACTATGACTGGAGTGATACTTCCCTCTTGACATCACACCCAATACACTACGACTCTCTGATAAACCCAGAAGTGGTGTACGCAGAACCGGTTAAAGCCCTGTACCACCAAGACCAAAGTCTATCGATTATCGTAAGTATTAGCGATGTAAGTCTCAGGTTAAGACTATACACACCTACCTTGATTTCGGCCTCCCATAGACACATAGTCATAATACCAATGGGATTCCGATGGGTCTATCCAGAGTGAAGCTGTTTCTCGTACCATCGGTGAAACACGACCTCCTATCGCACTTGCATAAGTATCCAATACTTATATATATATGAGAACTATGCTGTTGTGCCCTCACAATGCGTACAAGTGCAATACTAGTCTATTCCGCATTATCGATGTCCAGTCTCGATAATACTCCGGCTAGGGATATTTAATGATTAAACCTTTGGGGACTGATACTGTCTCATATCATTCTCAGTCCAGGAACTAATCATAGGGACCTCTCTTCATTTATATATCTAAGGTGATCTAATCACAAATGATGAGAGTACAATCTCCTTTGTCACATAGTTAATTTGCTACAACAACACAATGATCTGTGCAAATAGTGACGCTATGGGTCATTTTGTCCAACACGCCAGAAAGAAAGCCTTGAGAGTGAGCCAAAAAAAAGGAAAAAAAGATTACCATTACATTTATTCAGGTTTGTTATTTATATTATTATATTTTTGTTGTATTGAGATTTAATATCGTTAATTTGTATACTTATGCCTTATGGTTGGTTGCAAGGTGACTGCAAAATGATGTTTTTTTTTTTAATATTTTAAATAGTAGCCTCATATTTGTGTGATGTTTATTTTAAGAGTCACTGATAATTGGCACCATACACATTTCCCTTAAGTGGATGAAGATTTGTTTTAAGTAGAATAATCCATAAACCGAACCGAACCAATCCGTAAACCGTTGGTTTAAAAAATTTTCAATCCGAACCAAACCGTTATTTAATGGTTTGGTTTGAGAGATAAAAAAAAGGACCGTAAAATATGGTTTGGTTCGGTTTTTAAAAAAAACCGAACCAAATCGAACCGCGTCCACCCCTAACTTGACCTACCATACGGCGACATTTACTTGTAGGTTGATAGATTTCTGTGGCATAGTAATTCTCTTAGGTTTCTAATTCATTATTCATGGATTCATGCATCATCTTTAATTTTATGCCAAAATTATTTGATGATTTTAATATCCGATTAATGAATGTTAAATGCATGTTTATTTTATTTTTCATCCATGGTTTCTCCAATTATTTCCATACTCTCAAATGATAAATTAACGGGAGAAAATTATTTTAAGCGGAAAAGTAACATGAACGCTATCCTGGTCTGCGAAGACCTAAAGTTTGTCCTGATGGAGGAGAGTCCTCCCGAGCCGGCCAGAAATGCTGGCCAAGCTGTGCGTGATACCTACCAGAAATGGGTCATAGCTAATGAGAAAGCCCGCTGCTACTTGCTAGCAGAGATGTTTGAGATTCTTGATGCAAAACATGAACCTATGGCTTCAGCATCTCAGATGATAGTCATTGCAGGGCATGTTTGGGCAGCCTTCGGAGCGTCAACGTCATGAGGCCATGGTCTCAACGATGACTGCTATGATGAAGGATGGGACATCATTCCGAGAGCACATATTCAAGATGATGACCTATCTCAACACTGCTAAAACCCATGGAGCTCATATTGACGAGCATAGCCAGGTGACCATGATTATGGAAACTCTTCCGAAGAGTTTCCTGCAATTTAAAAGAAACTATGTTATGCACAAGTTGACTTTTACTTTGACCCAACTGCTTAATGAGCTCACCCATTACGAGTCCATGCTTGTGGATCCTCGTAAGTCCGGTGCTGAGGCAAATGTTTTCGAGTCTTATAAATCTGCAAAGATGAAGAAGAATAGCACTGGGAAGGCTAAAGCAAAGCCCATGAAGAAAATAACAAGAAAGGCTCCAAGGATGCCAAGCCCAATGGAAAATGTTTCCACTGTAACAAGAATGGGCATTGGAAAAAGAATTGTCCTAAATACCTTGCTGAGCTGAAGGAGAAAAAGGAAACAGGTAAATATGATTTACTCGTTATTGAATCTCTATTAGTGGAGGATGATAAATCTGCTTGGATTGTTGACTCTGGAGCCACTAACCATGTTTGTTCTTCTTTGAAGCTACTTGACTCATTGAGGGACCTTGCTGAAGGTGACTACACCATGAGGGTCGGGACAAGGGATGATGTTTCAACAAGAGTAGTGGGAGTTTCTAGTTTAAATTTTCCAAATAATAGTTATTTAAATTTGAACAATGTGTTATTCATTCCTGGTTTTCGCAGGAATTTGATTTCTATTTCTAAACTTTTGGATGATGGTTATTCAGTTTCTTTTAATAGAAATTTAGTTAATATTGGTAGAAATGGATTAACCATATGCATGGGAAACTCATAAAATAACTTGTATGTGTTAAGACCGTTAACACATAGGTCATTGTTCAACGCTGAAATATTTAAGGTTGAGAAACCTAAAACTAAACGACCAAAGATTTCCCATGATGACACATATCTATGGCATCTTAGACTTGGTCATATCAGCCTTGACCATATAGACAGATTGATAAAGAATGGAGCCTTAAACCAGTTAAAGCTCAGAACTTTACCAGTCTGCAAATCTTATTTAGAAGGAAAAATGACCAAGAGGCCTTTTATTGGAAAAGGTATAAGAGCCAGTCAACCACTTGATCTAATACATTCGGACGTTTATGGACCGATGAATGTAAGAGCCCGAGGTGGTTATGAATACTTCATCACTTTCATTGACGATTATTCTAGATATGGGTATGTCTATCTGATGCAACACAAGTCAGATACTTTTGAAAAGTTCAAAGAGTATCGTGCTGAGGTTGATAACCAGTTAGGTAAAACAATCAAAACTCTACGATCAGATCATGAAGGAGAATACCTTGAAAGAGATTTCAATGAATATTTAGTTGAGTATGAGATAGTATCCCAGCTCACTGCACCTGGAACACCACAGTAAAATGGTAATGCAGATAGGAGAAATCAGACCCTACTAGACATGATAAGATCTATATTTAGTTATAGCTCACTACCTAGTTCATTCTGGGGATATGCACTGCAAACTGCAATGCATATCCTTAATGTAGTTCCATCTAAGTCTGTTCCTAAGACTCCCTTAGAGTTGTGGAAAGGTCGTAAAACTAGTTTATGACATTTCCGCATATGGGGGTGTCCAACACATGTGCTGAAGAATAAGACTACAAAGTTGGAGCCACGTTCTCAGGTGTGCCTATTTGTAGGCTATCCTAAGGAGACTATGGGTGGATTCTTCTATAGTTCTGATGATAACAAAGTGTTTGTATCGAAAAACACTACATTTCTAAAAGAGGATTATATGGGGAGTTCAAACCTCGAAGTAAAGTGTTACTCGAGGATTTACTTGCTGGTTCGACCAGTTCACCATCGTCAATGATAGTTGACAAATACATAGCACCTTCGACATCTGAGCGTCAGATGCAAGCTCATCAGAATGATCTACCACCTAGACGTAGTGGGAGGGTTGTACGATAACCTGATCGTTATCTTAGAGTTGGAGAGGCACAAGTTGTCGCATCCAGCGATGGTATAGATGATCCATTGACCTATCGTAGTGCAATTGATGATTCTGATAAAGAGGAATGGCTCAAAGCCATGAACCTAGAGATGGAGTCTATGTACTCCAACTCAGTCTGGGAACTTGTGGACCAACCTGATGGGGTAAAACCCATAGGTTGCAAGTGGATCTACAAGAGGAATAGAGGTGCAGATGGGAAGGTACAGACCTTCAAGGTTAGGCTAGTGGCCAAAGGTTATACCAAGGAAAAGGGAGTTGACTATGAGGAAACTTTCTCGCCAGTAGCCATGCTCAAATCCATCCGCACTCTTCTATCCATTACCGCATATTATGACTATGAAATTTGGCAAATGGACGTCAATACTGCATTCTTGAATGACAATATTGATGAGAGTATCTATATGGTACAACCAAAAGGGTTCATAGTGCAAGGTCAAGAGTAAAAGGTTTACAGGCTGCAAAGGTCCATTTATGGACTTAAGCAGGCATCTCGATCTTGGAATATAAGATTTGATACCATGATCAAGTATTATGATTTTGAGCAGAATGTTGATGAGCCTTGTGTATACAAGTGCGTCATTCACGGGAAGGTGGTTTTTCTTGTTTTATACGTCGATGATATTTTACTCATTAGGAATGATGTAAAGATATTATCGGGCGTGAAAACCTGCTAGCTAACCAATCCCATATCAAAGATTTGGGAGAGGCCAGTTATGTTCTTGGGATTCAGATACTTCGGGATCGCAAGAAACGACAATTAGTTATATCTCAGACATCATATATCGACAAGATCCTTGTGCGATTTGGGATGCATAATTCCAAGAAAGGTAATCTGGCTTATCGGCATGGAATTCATTTGTCAAATGATCAGTCTCCTAAGACACCTCAAGATGTTGAGGAAATGAGACATATCCCATATGCCTCAGCAGTTGGTAGTCTCATATATGTTATGTTATGCACAAGACCGGACATCTGTTTTACAGTGGGAGTAGTCAGTAGGTTTCAGTCGAACCCAGGATTGGATCACTGGGTGGCTGTGAAACACATTCTCAAGTATCTTAAGAGAACGAGAGATTATATACTTGTGTATTCCGGTGAGGATATGATCCTAAGGGGATATACAGACTCTAATTTTCAGACAGATGTCGATTCTAGGAAATCAACATATGGATCAGTGTTTACCCTAGGTGGTGGGGCTATAGTATGGCGGAGTATAAAGCAATCCTGCATTGCTGACTCCACCATGGTGGCTGAATATGTAGCAACTTGTGAAGCAACTAAGGAAGCAGTCTGGCTCCGTAAATTCTTGGGAGATATTGAAGTTGTTCCAGATATGGATAAACTACTCACACTTTCTTGCGATAATAGTGGTGCACTGGCAAACTCCAAAGAACCAAGAACCCACAAGAGGGGAAAACATATATAGAGGAAATATTATCTCATCATGGAGATAGTGCATAGATGAGACGTTACTGTCACAAAGATTGCATCCGTAGAGAACCTAGCTGATCCGTTTAAAAAGACCTTGTCGGCTAAAATATTTGAAGGTCACATAGATGGTATAGAATTATGTGACATGTCTCACTTGCTCTAGTGCAAGTAGGAGATTGTTGGGATGTATGCCGTAGAGCTACATATGATGTAAACGAATTTATATGTTTTGAAATAAAATGATGCATTATTCGTTTATCAAAGTGTTTGTTTAATTTTTGCATATTATAAATTATCTTGAATACCCTAGATTACTTATGTGCCTTCAGACTTAGTGTATGAGTGTCACACACAAGAGGATTTAAGTATGAAATTAGTAATCTTAAATAGTCCATGAAGAGCAAACAAAGCGGGTACTTTGTTTGTGGTTTATCTATACCTGCGGTCCATTCTATATTTGTATGGCGACCTTGATCCAGGATCGTCCATGTAGAGATATGAGAATAGAGGCACCTTGTATGATGTGATCATATAGGACTGGACCCAGAAGGAAATGACATTCTTTTAATTTTTGTTAAACAAAGAAAGTCATTTCGATCTACTAGATGGTCATTTATGGGTTGATCTTAATCCTGAATGTACTACAAACTCCTGCATGGCAGGCTATGTCCTTTTATTTACAAATGTGAGGTTGTTGTAGTAGTCTCGGTCAATAGCTACGTACTTTAGGGGAATGGTCTGTTGTGTAGCTGGGAATGTTTTACATAGATATGGAGTTCACTCATTCTTGTGAGAAATAGAGGAGTATCTTTCTTAAGGGTTGATTCGGTACTTAACGGTTTGAGCACTCAAGTATTTCTATTACGAATAGAAAGATTAAAATTCATAATGGTTATGAATAAATGGTTCATTAGAGAATCAATGGTACTTAAGGTATAAATAATTAGAGGACACCGACTTGGTTACGAGATACTCGTGAAGGGTCAATTCGTATGTAGTGACAATATCGATGGACACCGACTTGGTTCGGCTTAATATATCATCTGCGGCAACGAGAGTGCAACCTCGGGTTTTTAGTGGAATAACCCGGAGTTAATAATTCGAAATATTTAATTAAGATCTTAATTAATATTTCGAGATTATTGGAGCTCGGAACCGTAGGTCCATTTGGTCCCCGTGCTAACTCGATTTACTATAGCGGATTTAGTATAATTGGATAGTCCAATTATATACTCACAAACGTATAAATATTATTAATAATATTATTTTTTCACACTTGGAACTATATATTAAAAGTTAATATATGGTTTTAATAATTATATGATAATTATTAAAATGAATAAAATAAAATTATATTTGATATAATTTAATAAGGCTAAAGTTGGAATTCTAATTTTTGGGTTTTGGAAACCCTTGGTATTATTTAGGAAGTTATGAGTTTCAAAAAGTTAATTAAATATTTATTTTTGTAACATATATGGGCTTTATGGAAAGTTAATATTGGAGTTACAAAATTAATATTTTTTCTATAACTTGGCCGAATTTTGGAGGTGGAAAAAGGGAAGGGTTTTGTTAGTTTTGGAAACAAAAAAACCTAGGTATAAAAAGAAGTTTTATTAACCTTTTTGAAAAACACTCTCATTCTAACCCTAGCCACCTTTCTTTTTCTTCTCCAATTCTCTCAAAAGTTTAGAAATAAAAAACAAAAGATAGATTAGAAAAAAAAATAAAAAGAACAATATTGTTGTGTGACTTTATCTCTAAATCGTTTAGGGATTGATTTTGTGAGTCTTGCCCATGTTGGACAGTTATGACCCATAGCATCACTATTTGTATAGATCATGGTGTTGTTGTACAAATTAACTATGTGATAAAGGAAATTGCTCTTCTATCATTTGTAATTAGATTACCAATATGTATCAATGATAGAGGTCCATATGATTAGTTCCGGATTGATAAGATATGAGACAGTATCAATCCACAAAGGTTAAATCATTAAATATCCCTAGTCGTAGTATTATTGAGACTGGACATCGATAATTCGGAATAGACTAGTATTGCACTTGTACGCGTTGTGGGAGCATAACATCATAGTTCTCATATATTTGGGTATATGATACTCATGCAAGTGTAATAGGAGGTTGTGTTTACCGATAATACGGAAACAGCTTCGCTCTGGATAGACCCATCAGAATTCCATTGGTAGTGTGACTATGTGTCTATGGAAGTCCGAATCAGGGTAGGTGTATTTGGTCTTAACCTGAGACTTGCACCACTAATACTTGAGACAAACAATATTCTTTGGTTTTGGTCGTCCAGAGCTTTAACCGGTTCTGTTTACGCCTCTTCTGGGTATATTGAGAATTATAGTGTATTGGGTGTGATGTCGAGATGGAAGTATCACTCCAGTCATAGTGGAGATGATGATCACGTAGGATACGAAACTCGTTCTCTTATATGCTGCAGCTATCGGGATATTATGACTAGGTCATGTTTATCCGATTATAGAGACTAGTTACCAGAGATCCGATATGTGCTTCGTACAGGGCAGACACATTTCCAGCCCCAGGCCTTGCACGTGACATCCGATGCTGGATCAAAATACGCAATACTACGTATTCTACGCCTGATATATATCACATATTCCAGTAAGAATATTTCTGGAGAATTGGGTAGGCACAGTGCTTTGCTAGAAGCCAACCATGTCTTTTAAATCGGTAAAAATGTAGTACTAGGTACATACGTGTTCGGATAGTCCGACGACCGGATTTACTACCAACATATCCGGGGATCTCATGGGTCGCTTCCCGAAGATTCACCGATGACGTATGACTCGTACTTTATTAATCTGGGAATAATTAGTAGAAAGGAAAATTAATCTGGGATTAATTACGGAGATATTTTATCTGGGATAAAATATTATTTAAAGAGAGAGAACAATTAATTTGGAATTAATCGATAAAATAATGTATTTGATATATTATACGAAATTGGATTTCGACGCGGAATTGAAATTAGATTTTAATTCGAGCGAACGAGTTAATTTAGAATTAATTCGTTAGCGACGTGAATAATGATTTTGCTTGGCATAATTATTTAATAACGTCGCAACAGAAAATTCGTTAATCCAGAATTAGTGAACCCGAGCCCGGGAGTGTTTGCGGGCGCACTCGCATTGAGAATTTAAGTACGGCCCACAAGTCGCATCAATCGTCACATCAACTAGTCAACTTGGTTGCTTTAAAGTGATGGAAGTTGTTATTTGGTGAAAGAGTGTAAAACACTCAAGTGTGTAAATGTTGAATGACTTTTACCAAATCAAGGATTTGGTATATCATTCAATTTATTTTGATTTTGGAAATCACTTTTTACAACACACTCTCTCTTCTTCCTTCTTCCATCTCTCACGCCCAATGGGCTGGTTTTTCCTTCTTCTTTCACTGCAATTGCCGTGAGATGTAGGAGATGCATAGGAAGTTTTGCGACAAAATTTCCAGAGTGCTAGCACGCTTTAGAAGTCGTATGAAGGTGATAGGGAAACCCACCCGTAAGCATGGAATCATAACACAAAGCTTGGAGCTTGGTGGATCACCATGGCCGAAATTTTGGAGGATAAAAATTTGCCCACTGCCGTGAGCTTCATGGAGGAGGAAAAGATTTTTGTGTATTCTACGCATCGCATAACTGTTCAATGTAAGTATTCCGCAACTTCTTTGAGTATTCGCACATGAGTTTCTTTGCTTGAATTGATCCTTGGGACCTAATAGAAACCCAACAATGGTATCAGAGCCATTTTGAGCATGAAACTTGAATTAGGGTAAAATTTGGGCAAAATTGATTTGAGCATGTTTGAGTGAAATTGATTGTTGTAGTATGCTTAAATAATGATAACATGGTGTTATGCATTGTCGATTTGATGAATTTTGAATTGGACAAATTTTCCCCAATTGGTTAGGCTTGGCCAAAACTAACATATGCCCTAAAGTCATGGTATTTTGTGTTTTTGATCATTGGATGAGTTGGAAAACATTGGGTAATGTTGATTGTGGATTTAATTAGATTGAAACCGAATCAGACATGAAAATCCCCAAAATGCCGAGACTTGAATAGCATGGAAAATGATTGATTTTTGATTCAAATGTGTTGGACATGTTTTGATGACAATGAGCATAATTAATTGTACAATTTTTTGTTTTAGAAATGTTAATTTGGGTAATTAATTATGGCTATACACTTGGGTTAATTAAGTTATGAAATTTGGAATTCGGTAATTTAATTAATTGGGCCTATTTTGGAAATTGGGCTTGTAATGTTGTAATTGGGCTTATTGGGCTTGGTTGAACCAATATTGGTTTAGGCTAAATTGGTTGGATCCAATTGGGCCCAAAACCATATCCATAAAGTCCAATTATGACTTAATGGACCTTTAGTATTAATTGGGCCTAATGGGCCTAAATTGGTTTCTTGGCAAATAAGGGTGATTCCTTAAATGGGCTTTGGTATTTGGGTTTGACCCATATTGACAAAAAGTCCATGCCTTAGAAATTAATTAAAAGCCCATTGGACTTTAAATTAAATTGACATTGGATGTTAATCGGGCTTTGAGACCCGTAACGATTAGATTTGGAATCTAAGTCGTAAAGGTTCGTTAATAAAGTGTAATATTTAATTTGGAATTAAATAAATAAATTAATATTAAATACAAATTAAATTGGATTTAATGTTGTAGTTTAATTTAATTCAAGAATTCGTACTTTGAGTACTTATTCGTTAAACGAGTCGGACTCGCGCAAAATCAAATCGTTGTTTGAACATTGGATGGTCATAAATATTCAGATTAATTAATTGGATTAGATTGATTGATAACATGCTTGTGTGAATACATGGATGCGATGTATGAATAATGCATATCGGATGGATATTAGATGGGTGAGGGCAATTTTGGAAATTGTTGTAATAAATTTAGAATTTATTAATTGGACCTGCGTGTCCAGCCTATTACCTCCTTACTCTTTGTATTTCTCTTCTCACCTATTCCCCTCAATGTAAATGAGGTTTCTTTAGAAGTGTTATGTAATCGGGTAGAAGTAATACTTATGCTGGCGGGAGAGAGGAAATTGAGAGATTTGTTCTAGGAACAATGTGTTAAGTATCCATCCGCATATCATTATTATTTTATTTACTATATGTGCCTTATTATGTGTTTAGAATGCATGCTTAAGGGTGTATGATGCTGAGATCTTAACAAAGATAATTAATTGGTTGCCAATTACACGCGAAAAACCCTCACATCATATTAAGCGTTTTTCCTTCCATTGAGTGATTCATACTCAAGATCCAAGACTGGCATTGGTTTGTTGTCCAAAGTCAAGACCTTTTTCCGTCGCAGATGTGTTTGAATCATGAAGGCTTTGTTCCATATCGGTGTCTTGTCCAAGTTGTGATTTGTTGGCCAAAGTCAAGATCACTTCTTGTCCATCGACATTGATTACGAAGCTTTCCAAGGTCAATGGGTTCCGCTTAACTGGGATCACTAAGTTTGTTGTGCCAAAGCCAAGGCTTAGTTGATTCAGAGGAAAAAGCTTAGGGAATATATTGGATATATTGATATATATAAGATATATGTTTCGGACTTGGATGTCCACCTACTGGATCTAGGAATTGGATGGGATCCAATTAATCTTAGAGATCTACCTAGTTAATTATCATACAATTTGTTGGCCAAAGTCAAGATTGTGTGTTATTTAACGGGATCCTAGCCCACTAGGAAACAAGGTTTCCCGAGTACTCCACAGAGGGTTAGAGGCTCGCCGAAAAATAGTGGGAGGCAAGTATTAAATTTGCAATATTCGTTTAGTTACTTGCCATACACGCTCATATCAAATTTTTCGTCAAATAAATTAATATCTTAGTTGGACTAATATTTAACGTTATTTTAATAAACAGTTGGACTGTATTCAAACTATTTCACTTATAGTTGATTATATAATTGGATTATAGTAATCAATATATTTGAATTAACTTATTTCAATTAATAGTTGATTTTATAATTGGATTATAGTAATCAATATAATTGAATTTAACTTATTAAATTATAGTTGATTATATAGTTGGACTATAGTAATCATTAATCATTATAATTAATAGTGCTTAAAATCGTTGATTAAATAGCTGGACTATTAGAATCAAGATAATTGAAAGATTAGTGTTTAAAACATAATTCTGGGTGAAAAATGTATTTAAACGACTTTACTTTTCAAATTGGGAAAAATCTCAGAATAGTCCTGAAAACAAAGAAGTTACTTTATTTGATAAAATAACATCTTAGGCCTAAGCCTAGAGTTAAGCAAAAGTAGAACATGATATTTGGAATATTCATGTGATGATAACTTTAGTGCTTAATCCATTAAGCTTTCCAAATAGACTCCTTAATTTCTTAATCAGAACTAAAGATTAGATCTTTATAGTATGATAATGAAATTGAAGGATCTTCATATATCCATCCTTAGATCTTAAAAGTACTAAACTGCAATAGTAAACTCTTGGAGAGTTAATGGCTATACTCAATGAGACAAAGCCAAAGTTTGCAATAAGGCGAGAAGCGCAAGGCGCATCTTATTTCGACATTCTAGAAGGCCAAGGCTTGGCCAAAGGTTTCTGGGGTGTGAAAAGGGGCAAAGGCAAAGTCATTATAATCTTCTGGAAAGACAAAAGACATATCCCAAGATGTCTGCCTATATTGTGGCAAACGGGGTCACTGAAGCGTGACTGCCGTATGGATAAGGCAGACATGAAGGAATTGAAGACGGGTAAGGCTCCGACTTCAATTATGTTTGTCATAAATATGTTCACTACTATTAAAATTGGATTTTAAATCCTGAGTGCAGTACATAAATATATACTGGTGTGCATAATCTGTTGATAACCAGGATACTGACTTCAGTTGAGATTTCTCTGCGGATCGGAAACGGGATGACAATCGATGTTTTAACCGTGGATACCTGAGTTTAGGAACTACCCTTCGGGTGTGTACTTAAACTAGGAAACTGTTAGAATGTAACTAGTTTGACTAGAGACATTATCTCTATATCAGGGTTTAACTCGTTGCGGGTATACCTTTATATTCTAGAACACTAAAGTGTTTTATTTTATTAAGATGATATTGAGATAAGCACATTAGATGTGAATAACAATATTTATATTTTGAATATAAATGAATCTCAAACGTATAACATGACAAACAAATAGCTCAAACTGATTTGATCAGTTGAGACTTATAAGTGGCATTGTAGTTTGGGACACAATTAACAAGACTCGTATATCCACACTTTCGAAGACTGGGTACTAGGACATAATTGATTCTATTCAAATAATGTCTACGAATCTAGTTTATTAGGCAAAGTGCCTAAAACACTTTTTACTTGGTAAAAGTGTAAATGCCACCGATCTGTTAGCCCTAATTCATTGTGACGTAAGTGGGCCCATATCTAGCTAGGCTAGATGTGGATATGAATGTTTCGTGACCTTTACGGATGTGGTATCGCGTTATGGTTATGTGTTTCTTTTTAAACACAAATCGGAAACTTTTGATTAATTCAAAGAGTTTCGACACGAAGTAGACAAACAGATCGGCTAGAGTATTAAAACAATCACAGTTACACCAAGATAAAATATACTTAAGCAATAAGTTTCTCAAATACTTGAAAGAGTATAGTATTCTTTCAATGAGGACTCCTCCCGGAACACGTCAATTTGACGGTGTGTCTGAACGGAGAAACCAAATTTTGTTGGACATGATAAGGTTAATCATTAGTCGCTCTGAGCTACCATTTCCTTCAACGGATACGCATTAACAGTGCAAAACTTATTTTGAATAAGGTTCCATAAAAATCCGTTAGACAGAATTTATATTAGATATAAACAGGAAAGAAACTAGGTTTTCTCATTCCTGAAGATTTGGGAATGCTAGGCATATGTTTGGATGATACCAAACTAGAACCCAAATCGGATAAGTGCCTAATTGTGGGTTATCCTAGGGAAACCTAAGTATAGTACTTATACAACTCACTATAGAACAATGTAATTGTTTCTCGCCATGCGGTTTTCCTAAGAGGAATACCGATATGCAGTGGTAAGTGGGAGGAAAGTAAAACTCGATGAAAATCGGAGTAGTACTATTCCAGGCATCGATTCCTTAATGGAACACAAATAGTTCATCAAGGATGAAACTATACCAATAATCTTCGAATACACAAGAACCGCGTAAGTCGGAGAGAGTCAGAAAACAACCTGGGCTATGGGTTTCTGATCTCACCTCGTAAAAATGTTAATCTTATTGAGGAACACGAACTGACTACGTATGAGGAAGTGATACAAGGTATTGACTCCCTATTATGGCAAAATGCCATGATGTCCAAAATGGATTCCATGTATACCAACCAAGTTTAGACACTAGTTGTTGTACCGGAAGGCATTGTGCCTATTGGTACTATATAAGTCTTCAAGGAAGACATACATGGAAGGCAACATACCAACGTACTAAGCTAGGCTTGTAGTTAAAATGTATCGTTATCAACATTGTGTCGATTACGACGAACCTTTTACCTGTTGCCATTGTTATATCCATTTGGATAATGCTTGCTGAAGCTACATGTTTCATTTATGAAATATAGCAGCTGAATGTCAAAATCGTTTTCCTTAATGGAAACCTTTTGGAGGATGTTTACAACATCCTGACGATTTTGTCGTACCAAATGAGCAAACAAGGTTTGCAAGTTATTCGATCCATTGATTGATTGAAGCAAGCTTTAAGTTCTTGGAACTATATCGTTTTGATGTAATCATAATGGTGTATGATTTAATTCAAAACAAAAATGATTCTTGTGTATATAAGGAGGTTGGTGGGAGCGCACTGACTGTGAATGTCCTAATAAGTAATGATGACATGTCATTTCTTGGAAATTATATTCCCATAATACAATAGGTGAAAGCTTGGTGTTGATGGTGTTTTTAAGGCACTATGATATTTAAGCAGCACGGCAGGGGTAAAAGGGTAACTCCCTTCTTGATCGAGATCATTAATACCGACCCGACCACATGAGTTAGGGGCCGAGCACTTATGATCTATAACACGACCACATAAGATCGGATGACCGGGCATTATCAGATCGACAACAGCATTCTCAGCTCAAATGACCATTATGACCGACCTCATGAAGACCGAGCATATGGCGAGGCGTGCTCCGGAAGTTGACACCCTATTCTTGCGGATAAGATGACAAGTTATCCTACTTTCATGGGGAAAACTGGTGAGTCAGAGTCCTAGTAGGATAAGGAAGTAAATGTAGTTTTGACTAGGAATCCTTATGGGAAAAGGAAATTGTTTCAACTAGGAGATTCTTGTAGGAGAAGGAATCTGATTTCTTCACTATTATAAATAGGAGGGTAGAGTGTGCGTAAGAGGGGGATATCAGAATCAATATCAGAATCAATATCAAGATCATTACGATCAGACTTGTAAACACAAGAGATATCAGAGAAACATATCTCGGTAATAAAAGTATCATTCGTTTTGTGCCCGTGGACGTAGGTTGGATCTGATCCGCCGAACCACGTTAAATCTCCTTGTTGATTGGTGCATTTATCTGTCTTTTGCTAAATTTTCTTTTGGTTCCCCCTTAACCGAACAAATTCACTATTGAGGAAGGATTGTCTCGGGAGTAATATTCCCATATTGCCCTGAGACCAAAAATCAGCCGTCAACTGTTGGCGCCGTCTGTGGGGAACTCAATAAAAAGCGGCTCGCGTAGTAAGACGATGGCACAAGGTGGAAATCACTGGTCCAGACAGAAAAACCTTTACAGAATGATTTAAAGGAACTCTGGTCGCTCTTAAATCTACTTCCTCCCGAAGTATTTGATAATCGGAAAGCATTCCATGATTGGTCCCACAACCATCTCAAAAGGGAAGATTGGAATTGCTTCTTTATACATTTTAGCTGTCGAGATTGCTGCGAAGCTCTGATACCTCTCCTTCTTCATTGACTCATGACATAAGCCTGTTGTCACTGATAGTGACAATGCAATATTCGGCACTGAAAGATGAAGGCAGCTGGAATTCGACCATAGCTGGATTTGGACTCAGCAGGGTCAACCCAGGTGCTAGGGGCTAGAAAACACGTCATCTTGTGGAAGACGGGACTTCCGGCTCGAGACCTTCGGATCCTGGATCCGATGCTTCCATCAACAGTACTAGGTTGAGAATAGGCGACAGTGATCAATTTGGAGCACATCGAAGCCATCAAAGGAAAGTTGAAACAGAAGGATTTTTGTTTCACCACCAGGCCACCAAAGCTCAGGAGGGCAATAGTGGTGATTCAAACGGGAAAAATTTGTATGATTTGGAAACATCGGAATCAAGAGCTTTCGGTCCACCAGATTTTGGCAGGGCTGACATTTCACAGGCCGAGGTTTCGTAGTGTAGGCTCGGGGCTGGATTTTGTTCCGCCGAGACAACTTGATTATTCAGCTCGGGGTCGGGTTACGTCCCACCGAGTCATGCTCATTGGTCTGGGGACGGGACATTCCCCCAGAACCAAGTGTCTCTTTTAGCTCGGGGTCCTCAGAATATTCAGGGACATACTCGATGCATAGGATCCGTGAGAAGCATAGCACGGGGAGGGATGATACCCCCGTGGCGATTGCTTCCTCCAGTGTTACCGAACATAAGGAGGAATATGCCCTTAATGTTTCGAAACACTCTCTGATCCTCACTTACCCGATGTAATGGATCCGTGAGAAAGCATAGCACGGGGAGAGATGATACCGGATGCTAGCTCCAGTGATGCCGGACCTAAGGAGGAATGTGCCCTTAGTATCCTAGACACTCTTTGATCCATTCATCATTTGGATCCAAGAGAGGCGCAGCAAGGGGAGGCGTTGTGCCCCTGTAGCGTGTGCCTGCTCCAGCGTGGTAAGGAGGAGCCCTCTCACAATACACAGGCTCCACAGTGACCCGACGTATAGAGGATGTGCCCTTACCATTTTAAACGCTCTCTGATCCAAATCCTGGTTCGCCGGGACACTGAATTGAAAGATTCAGAATTGTGTTTTGGAGACCTTGGACGGGACGCTGTTCTAAGGTATATGTGCTGTTGTTTACACTTTTTTGATTTTATTTTCCAAAGTTTTGTTTTTATTTTTTCGTCGGTCTGACAAGGGGACGCCCAAGTCAGATTCAATAGGGCTTCAAAGGTGGATACACTTCCCATCTGAATAAGTCCCAAGGATTAACCAGCGCTCGGGGCTGGATTCGTTCCGTCGAGGCCACTTGGTTAATCGACTAGGGGCTGGATTCGTTCCGCCAAGGCCACTTGGTTAATCGGCTCGGGGCTGGATTCGTTTCGCCAAGGCCACTTGGTTAATCGGCTCGGGGCTAGATTCGTTCCGCGGATGCCACTTGGTTAATCGGCTCGAGGTTGGATTCATTCCGCCGAGGCCACTTGGTTAATCGGCTCGAGGCTGGATTCGTTCCGCCGAGGCCTCTTGGTTAATCAGTTTGGGTCTGCTCTTGTACCGCCGAGTCCATTTTGTTGATATATGATTTACGGCTCAGGTCTACTCTTGTACCGTCGAGACCGATGTTTCTTTCCGGCTCGGGTCTGCTCTTGTACCGCCGAGACTGATGTTTCTTTCCGGCTCGGGTCTGCTCTGGTACCGCCGAGACCGATGTTTCTTTCCGGCTCGGGTCTGCTCTTGTACCACCGAGACCGATGTTTCTTTCTGGCTCGGGTCTGCTCTTGTACCACCGAGACCGATGTTTCTTTCCGGCTCGGGTCACCTCACGTACCGCCGAGACCGATGTTTCTTTCCGGCTCGGGTCTGCTCCTGTACCGCCGAGACCGATGTCTCTTTCCGGCTCGGGTCTGCTCTTGTACCCCCGAGACCGATGTCTCTTTCCGGCTCGGGTCTGCTTTTGTACCGCCGAGACCGATGTCTCTTTCTTTCCGGCTCGGCTCTGCTCTTGTACCGCCGAGACCGATGTCTCTTTCCAACTCGGGTATGCTCTTATACCACCGAGACCGATGTTTCTTTCCGGCTCGGGTCTGCTCTTGTACCACCGAGACCGATGTTTCTTTCTGGCTCGGGTCTGCTCTTGTACCACCGAGACCGATGTTTCTTTCCGGCTCGGGTCACCTCACGTACCGCCGAGACCGATGTTTCTTTCCGGCTCGGGTCTGCTCCTGTACCGCCGAGACCGATGTCTCTTTCCGGCTCGGGTCTGCTCTTGTACCCCCGAGACCGATGTCTCTTTCCGGCTCGGGTCTGCTTTTGTACCGCCGAGACCGATGTCTCTTTCCGGCTCGGCTCTGCTCTTGTACCGCCGAGACCGATGTCTCTTTCCAACTCGGGTATGCTCTTATACCACCGAGACCGATGTTTCTTTTCGGCTCGGGTTTGCTATTGTACCACCGAGACCGATGTTTCTTTCCGGCTCGGGTATGCTCTTGTACGGCCGAGATCGATGTTTGTTTCAGCTCGGGGTCAGGTTACGTCCCATCGAGTCGGCTTCTTTGGACTGGGGATGTAACATTCCCCCAGAGCCAAGTCTTTCTTTTAGCTCGGGGTCGGGTTAAGTCCCACCGAGTCGGCTTCTTTGGACTGGGGATGTAATATTCCCCTAGAGCCAAGTCTTTCTTCAGCTCGGGGTCGGGATACGTCCCATCGAGAGACTTCTCATCGGCATGGGATCAGAGCATATCGCTCAGGTCGGCCCTTTATTGGTCTGGGGAGGTGACATTCCCCAGAACCAAATGTTCTTCTCAGCCCGGGGTCGGGTTACGTCCCACCGAGTCGATTGTCATCAGCATAAGGGCAAAGCATTTTCTCCACGGGTAGATATTAGGATCCTCGTTGACTGAGCATATGAAGGTGGCAGTAAGGACCAGATTTGCAGCCAAGGCATTTTTCTGTGCGGTTCCTGGAGTGACCACCGACGGATTCATCGGCACACCATCTTTTTTTATAGTTCTCGGCATCAACTCGTAAACTCATTGTTACCGATAACTAGGGGATAGATGTTGATGGTGTTTTTTAGGCACTATGATATTTAAGCAGCACGGCAGGGGTAAAAGGGTAACTCCCTTCTTGATCGAGATCATTAATACCGACCCGACCATATGAGTAAGGGGCCGAGCACTTATGATATGTAACCCGTGTTGGACAATTATGACCCATAGCGTCACTATTTGTACAGATCACGGTGTTGTTGTACAAATTAACTATGTGACAAAGGAGATTGCACTCTTATCATTTGTGATTAGTGTTAGACATTATGTCCCATAGCGTCACTGTTTGTAAATGATATTGTATTATTGTACAAAATTAACTATGTGATAATGAAATTGCCTTTTGCCGTTTTGTAATATTATTTACTTTGACTTATAAATGGCGAAAGTCCATATGATTAGTACCTGGACTGAGAATGATATGAGACAGTATCAGTCCCCAAAGGTTTAATCATTAAATATCC